>APFE030964359.1:0-11870 GCA_000404065.3 Pinus taeda | reverse complement strand
ACTATAAGTAACAAGTCGCATTTTGTAAAAGGACAATTTTGTCCACCATAATGTAGCTTTTACAGTTATTCTCCGTTTTAATAAAAAGTTTATTTGTGGTTTTTTTTTATTGGGCCTTCTCCTCTTTTTCTTTTGGCCAATTCATTTTTTTAGATCTTGGGGGCATTCTCCCCAAGATCCATTTCAATCTTTTAGCTCTTGGGGGCCTCCCCTCCCCCCAAGATCCGGATTAGTGGTATTAGAGTAGGTTATGATTCCATGAGAATGAGGGTTTGATCCATATTTCAGTTTCAAATTTTGCAGCAATATTCAACAAACGTCAGGCGTGTGCTACGTTCTCCATAGAGAATTTTCTTGGACCAAGTGGGAAGAATTTTTCTTTTCTTTTTTTTTTTTTTTCATTTTTTTGCAGGAATGTTTTTGGGCAGCGAGTTTGCAGATCATATTTGAAATTTTTGGTGAAAAATTTACAAAACGAAATAACAAATTTGGATTCCTTGCGAAAAAATACCCAAATTCAAAAAAAATTGACCGAATTGGAGTCCAGATGAGGGAGATATCGTTGATTTAAAATCAGCTATGTTACAAAAATATTTATGATGACAATTCGTGGACGATGGCTCTCCTATATTTTTTTTGCAATTTTGGTGCATAATTTCAGAAAAGTGATTATAGATCTGAGCTCTTCTCGAAAAATCGCTCAATTAAAAAAAAATGGGTTGGGTCGGAGTTCGGATGTGGCATATATTGATGATTTAAAATCAGCTATTTTTCCAGAACTTTTGTGACAGCGGAAAAGTTGCAGCGCGAATCTGAGATTCTAGAGTGTCCAGATAAGGATTTCCAACACATGGGAAGATGCAAAGTGGTCCTTCTGTTTCCAAAAACATGTTATATAAATATTCTGAGTAATATTGACTGAGTTATGTCTATTTTAATTCTGGAGTGGCAGTCGGAGCGGGTTCCCTTTGGAGACGTATCCTCCCACCTCACTTTAGTAGGCACCTGCTTCACATTCATCAGTTTCAGCATAGCAACATTCAACTTAGGTTCTTTGGAGACGTTGCCTCACACCCCAGGCTATATAGGCACTTGCTACCTCATCAACAACCAACATCACGGTTATGGGTCAATTGCACAAATCCTTGTCATTGAAGTCCATTTGCTAGGCTGCACACTGTTAGTATCACAGTTGGTCACATGCATTACAGGGTATCTCTATCCTCGGATCTTCGTTTGTCATGGTTATGGGTCATTCACAAATTCACACTTCATCGAAGTCCATTTGCTAGGCCGCACATTGTGAGTATCGTAGTTGGTCACAAGCATTACAGGGTATCTCTATCCTCAGATCTTCGTTCATCATGGTTATGGGTCATCCACAAACCCAAACTTCATCAAAGTCCATTTGCTAGGTCGCACACTGTCAGTATCATAGTTGGTCACAAGCCTTACAAGGTATCTCTATCCTCGGATCTTCGTTCATCATAGTTATGGGTTAACCACATAAAACCCTTCTCTTTAGTGGTTCTTCATATTCAATAAAGGCTTCGTAGGAAAGAACTTCACGCAATGGTGACCATTGCTTCTTAAGGAGGGAGGAATGATCCGAATAGAAAATGGCATCAACCCATGGCATTCATCCACCTATGGAATTTACCCATGGCATCCACCAATGGTATTTATCCACCCATGGTATTGTAAGTGACATCCACCCATGTTATTCATTCACCCATGGTATTGTGACATCCACCCATGGAATTGACCCGTGGTATTGTGACATCCACCCATGGTATTCTTTCACCCATGGAATTGACCCGTGGTATTGTAAATGAAAAATACTATAAGTAACAAGTCGCATTTTGTAAAAGGACAATTTTGTCCACCATAATGTAGCTTTTACAGTTATTCTCCGTTTTAATAAAAAGTTTATTTGTGGTTTTTTTTTATTGGGCCTTCTCCTCTTTTTCTTTTGGCCAATTCATTTTTTTAGATCTTGGGGGCATTCTCCCCAAGATCCATTTCAATCTTTTAGCTCTTGGGGGCCTCCCCCCAAGATCCTGATCATCGACCCTGACCTTACCAGGATTCAAGAGATCTGGGATCAATTGTCAGCTGTTGGAGCAACACCTCAAGCCACAAAGCTAGTACGGTTGGCACTCAACAGTGTCTCCAAGGAGTGGCAAGTATTCATCCAAAGCATTTTGGGTAGAGAAACCTTGCCAAAGTGGGATAGGATGTGGGCCGATTTGCAGTAGTAGGAGTTGAGGCGAGACTTGGTGAAGAGCTCCATCAGTGGCAGTAGCAGTGGGTCAAAGCAGGTGAAGGTGGAGGAGAATGTGGCCCTTGCATCAAAGGGTCCTAGACAGGGATAGGGGGAGCAATGAAAGTAGGACCTGTCGAAGGTCAAGTGCTTCAGATGTGGTGAGCTTGGCCATTACAACACCTAGTGTCCTCTCAAGAATAAGGTCAAAGAGGAGAAGCAGGACCAACAGGCAGCATCAACATAGATCGATAGGCTTTCCTCCAGGCTAGAGGAAGACTTCACCATGTTTGCTGACATACCCCCATGAGTAAAATGGGGTGATTTGGATTTGTAGCCCTAGAGTGCTACAGATGGGCAAGATTCTTGAGGAGGTCCACCTCTTGAATCTGAACCTTGCTACGGGAGCCCACACTATTTCAGTAGCAAGATGGATCTGTGGCAGTAGATGCAATCAGATTCCAGAGTGACAGATGCAGAGTCTAGTTGCATGTCAACAGTGCAGTTGGCACAGTGCAGAGTTAGTAGTAGTGTAGATGCCTAAGTGATAGCACAGATACTAGCAGCAGTCAGATACTCGGGTGACAGATGTATCACATTGATCACAGTTGATTCAATATTTAGGATGCTTTTCAATTGCAGATGTTGCAGTTGCAACAATAACAGATGGAGAGGGAGTTGCAGTGCAGATTCAATGTTGGCAGCAGTTCAACAGAGTTAGCAACAACAAAGATGCAACACATAGTAGAGTTATGTAGTGGTTGGTGGGCAGCAGTAGCCAAACATTAGCAACGTGACAAGAGATGATGCAAAGACAAGGTGTTGTTTCAGTGGGTTGCAACACTAGAACACATTCCTTGCTATGAGGAGTGTTAGTTTTTGTAGCATCGGATGTGTTCTAGCCACGAGATTTGGTGGAGAGGCTTGAATACATGTATTCTCCAAAACCCAAAAATCGTTTTTGGAAATTCCATCTAGAGACAACTTAAATAGATTTATTAGTCAATTTTTAATATTTACTAAGTCTAAACATAGGAAATATGATTAATTAATTAGAATTAATTATGTCATGGTGAGAATGTTCTAGAAAAGTACTTGGATATATTTATAGTTAATCCTAGCCCTTGATTCAGATTTAATCATGGCAGTTGAAGTCTTAACGGAGGATTATAAGAAGAAGTCGATGGGGCTTGGAGAAGAGGCAACAAATTAGTTGAGCATTCGATTTTGCTAGGAAATCGATCTTCAGTGTAGCAACATTCAGTTGCTGGAGGTGATTCACTGAGATCGAAGCAGTGAGAGAGGGACAAAGATAGTGAGGTTGGAGGAAGCTTTTCTAGTTCCGGTGAGTACATCGCTGAGAGGCAGCGCAAAGTCCTCTTTGGGAGATTTCTGTTTTGCTGGGGAGAAGTCGAGATTTTGAGCTAGAAGCTGGGTAGAGGGTTCGGAGGCAAAGAGTATCAATTTCCCAAATGACAGCTGACGAGGCAGTGAGAGGAGACGCAGTTCCAAGCTTGTGGAATGCTGTAATTGCGTAGGCTGACGCAGTGACTGCGCAAAGGGTGTAAGGAGCAACTCAATTCAAGCTAAGGTCAGTGTTGGATTGCCTGTGGAGTGAGAAATTTTTCTCACTAGTTATTATTGTTAGTTATTTCTCAATTTGGATAGCTAGTTTAAACATCCATGGTTTGTACTCATATTTTCACTACTGCATAATATTAAAATCCTCAGCTGCTGCACCGGTTTTCCTGAGTTGGGTTTTTCCGGGGACTTAGTTCAAAAATAAGAGTGTATTTTGTGTGTGTGTATCTATTTCTTCCAACATTTTTATTCCTTCCGCAGTGTTTGTTTTGTGAAGGTCTCAGTGTATTTGTTTCTATATATGTTGTAGCACACAACAAATAATTTGTTTAATTTAATTAACAAATAGAAGAAATAACATCACTTATTGCAATATGATTCAGGGTTAGCCGAATTTTCACAACTTCTGCATGCTAGGCATTGCTAATGCAAAAGTACCACTCGAGCTACAAATTTTAACACTCCCTCTTAGCGAGGGAGGTACTTATAGCACCTCCACCACGAGGATCTGTCTCCAAGCCCATCTTACCACCTATAGCAGCTCCCTTTGTCCCTGAAGCTTGTCTTGCTACCTGCCCTGAAACTTGCTCTGAGAGCTTGCTAAAACCGACCATGCTCGAAGGAGTCCCATCACACTCGTGAGCATCTATCAATGTTGTATCGTACTAAGTCTCCTGACAGTACTAGAAGAATCACTCTTTGTCACCACTTGTCCCCTCTTAGCCCTTGACACTGATCTTGAATCCAAGATCCCCTCAGATCCACCCATAGGTTGTCCCATCAACTTATATGACTGCCCCTGTTTGATGCCGAGCACTACTACTGCATCCAAGGTCACTCCCTATAAACATAGAAGCACTCGCCCATCCCAGAACAAAACTATAGAGTCTATATCCATCCTCCTCCAAGGCTGACATTGAGAGGAAGTGTATCGTTAGTCTTGGAACAAGTAACATCACTGTCACATCCAAAAATCCTCTTGGCTCCTGTTGGAATCTGACACATCCAACATCGTTCATTGCATGTGTTGTGCTAGCTCCACATCTCACATGGCAATCTGAGTCTGTCTCTAAAATACTATGGAACAATGATCTCATCCTCGTCATGTGACTGGATGCTCTACTCTCCACTGTCCATAACCCATTGTCCTCATACATGACAGTACTACTATCCGAAATATAGGCTATACGAGAAAACTCTTTCTCAAAATTTCTTAGCAAAGTCGTCAATCTTAGTTGGTGCTACTATTGCTGCTACTTGTTCCTCTTTCGTCTTCTTATTCTTGGGCTAGCATAATGAACAGTCTTTTGACATCCAAAACATTTCACTTGCTCATGTTCTTCATAGAAGTTGATCTTCCACATCCCTTTACCTTACCATTGCCATTGCCCTTAACTTTAAGAGCAACATTTTGCTCATCTTCCCCACCAGTTGTAGTTTGAAGTATGATGTAACATCATTTAGCACATCTGAGATGAGGGATAGGAATTGATATACCACACTATATGCGGTTGAGTTGATGAGCACTTGGAATGCAACTATTGAATGTAGAACACTTGTTTTAGGTTGATGAGTAGGAATTTCATGAAGTCAACAACATTTCGCACTCATCTAAATGTGTCTTCGAAGGTAGTTGCCTAAAAGGCAACACCCCCTGTATTGATTCTACTTCTTTGATCCTTCAACCTTTGAACATGATCTTACTCTCTTTTAAATGTAGACCTCACCTTTGGATTTCTAGTATGCGGACAAACTTCAATACTCATTATCTCTTGATTAAAAATGTGAGCCTTGGCTCTTATGTAAGAGCCCTTGAAGGTCTTATCAATTTTACATAAATTGCACTTGCATTCCTAATGACCCTCTATGTAATATTTCTTTTATCAATTTATCTATAATTCCTAGATAATTGTAAATAAATTACTGCGAACTCCAGAAAATACATTCCACAATTTTTGCTCTAATACCACTGTAATATTCCTAATTATTATTTGATCAAATTTTCCCTTAAATTCTCCGCAATGGAATACATCATGAAAATTTACTAGAAACATAATAAACTCGTGTGATAAAATTGCCAGTGCTTAAATAAACCATACAATTGCAACCCAAAAAAATTGGCAAGAAAATGTTGTAAATCCCAACAAGTTTTATTTATTTAATACTAAGGAGAGATTGCATTAATAAATTGCAGAAACACCTGGCAATTGAACTAGTTGGAAAATAACTGAGGTGATGGCCTCCGAAATAATTGCAGCAATACTGATCCTGGCCTCCCAAAACTATAACTGGAACCGATAAACACACTTGTGAACTTTGAATGAATTCACCAAGGGATTCACTAGAAATGAAACCCAAATTGGAGATTGGGGTAATCCCCACTTCCAATCCATAGATTTGCTCACCAACTCAGAAATCTCTACAATAGTGAGTTGGGGTTTTATTTAACACACCAAGAATCCCAAGGGTTTTCACCCTAGGGCTCTCTAAACCTGAAAACCAAGTTCACAAAACCTTCCCAAGAAAAAATATTCAAAATCCAAGATGTCCCAAATGACTTGCTTTCCCTTCTTTTAAAGATTTGATGGATTTTTCTTCAACCTTTTAGAAGCACTTTTATTTTATTATTTCATTTTCATTCTAGAAGCTCCATTTTATTTCATCTAAGTGACTCTTTTTATTTTGTTTTATTTAAGTCACTTTTAATCCCGAAAAATGATTAATCTGCCTCTACGATTTCTTTGGCTAATAAAAGTTAACTTTCATCATCCCATCTTGTAGATCTCTTCATCCCTGTTCCAACGAGCTATTACACTAAGGTGCTTCTCGAGATAATATGCTCCAAATAACACCTTTAGCATATTTAATTAAAATATGTTTGATAATAAACCTGCTTTACGGGAATCATCGAAATGCAACAAAACCAAGAATGAACTGTTGGGAACTGATCGTGGTGATGAAATATAGGAAGCGAACTTCATTGACCCCCATAAAACTCATCTAGAACTGTCTGGGCCCACTGATGACGTAATCTCACTTCCGTGACTTGGCTGACACAAACCCTGTAAATCCACCCTAACTACATCATAAGGGAAACCAAAAATGGGGATATTACACTCTAGCAACCATTTGCTGGACTTTGGTAACATGCTTCCAAGGAGGGTAGTATTCTTGCTGCGTGGTTGCTTTAGAAGCTCTAGGAACACTAGAAATGCCACTTCCAGAAGTTGTGAATGCTGTAAATACAATAAATAAATGCACTTGCAAAAAAAAAATTATTTGCAGCCTGCACTCTCTTCTTGCTGCCCACAATTGTTCTCTTGTTGGAAATGTAGCAAAGCTTGCTCCCAGTGCTCGAAAACACAAGTAAAATGCTTGACGTTGCTTTAGGAAACTCCTGTTGTTGAAGAATGCAAGAGAAATGAGTGAATGGAGTGGTTTTTATAGAAAGGAGGGTATTATAGTTTCTAGAGAATTATAATTGTTTTTTGAAATGAATATAAAATTGGGTTAATTAGTTTGTGGAGTGAATTAAATTTAAATTTAATGATAAATTTAGTTTTTTTTTGCCATAGAAAGGCTCCACTCCCTTATTGGGTGCTTGAGTGGGGTCGCAAAAGCAAAATATTCCTTTGAAACATGACGAAATTGGCTCGAAATGGCACTAAAATGCTGTTAGCCATACCATTCGACATTTCCAAATCGTGAAACACCATGTGGTATGGCTGCAACATTTAAATGTTATTTTGGTGAGTTTTTGTGTTTTGTGGAGCTTCAAGTACTTGTACAACACCTTGGGGTTGTTTCTTGCAACATAGATTTCTTCTCTTTCTAGCTCATACTTGCCACTCAAGCTTGCTTTCTTTTATTTTTGGCATGGGTTGATCTGCTTGAAGAGGAATCTAAGTCTCTCATGAAGAATATGACCCCCTTGATTGACTATTCAAAATATTATTTGTTAATCAGGGTTTTTGCATGAATAATGTTATTTTATTGTAAGAGGCTTTCTCTATATAAATAGAGCCCCTCTCATTGTCGTTGTTGTCAATAGTTAGAGAAACTTTAGTTCTATTTTCTTTTAGCTTTGCAGCATTGATCTAAAAGATCTCAAATTGTTGAATGCAAAAGAAAGAACATTTTCAAATTTTAATCTTATTGTGGAGAACATAATCTGTGTATTGTTAATCTGGATTGTGAGATTTTATTGATGAGTAATTGTCTCTTTAAAACTCTGATGTAATTAATGGCTAAGATATTTGAGTGAAAAGTGATTTCTTCATTAGAGATTTTTTATAGTTCAAATATTTCCAGTTATATGCCTTTTCTCCCACAAGTTTGATGAGAATCTTCTTCATTAGAGCAGTGTTGCAGGACCCATGCCCCCTCAAGGATCCAAAGGAAGATTCACGTCATGTACGGATCTGCCATCGATCCTTCGGCGGAACCGTAGATCAGAAAATCGGATCCGTAGTTCCTCCTTTTTTTGGTGGTTCCTGCAAAATTGGATTCACGGGGGCCCGATCTGCAGCTCCTACTGCCTGATCGGGTGCGGATCTTTGCAGGTTCGGGCGTGTATCCACCGCGGATCGTGAGCGGATTTGAGAGAAGGTGGACGGTTCCGCGAGGCTTTTTTTGTTTTTGGAAATTCCGAACTGTTCTGTGAGGAACTACACTTTCCAGATACTCCCAAGGTGCCGTTTGATGCTCTCTAGACGCTTCCTAGATACTCCCTAATGGTAATGTTAAATTCTTAAAGTAAAATTGACATTCTCCTTTACCTTTCGTTTCCATCCTTTTACTTAAATTTTTAATATTACCATGAAATGACTCGAGATGTTTGAGAGTGGTTCCAACCTCATTAGACTTCATATGGAGAAAATAAAATTTCATATCCCATTCGAAATTCAGCAGATTTAACAGTTTTCAGGATCAATGGGATTGTGGCGTTTCATTGGATTATATCATGTATGAGGGCATGTGATTGGCATTTAATCAAGAGCAACAAGTTGTGTATGTACCCCAGTGTTGGTGTTATTGATCGTTGAACTCCTTTGTCATGGCCTTAGCAATTATGTACCCTTCACTCAAGTCAAAATCTTTGATCAGGCATGTTAAGATTTCTCTACCATGTTACAAGACTTGGATTAAGCTGTTTGATCAAAATTAGGCAATGTTGACTAAAATCCTTATAGAATTGAAGTAGAGGCAAAGGCTAGACAAGAGAAGAGGAATCTATATTGTGGATGGTTGATGCTGGAATGGTTAATCATTGATGTACAATGGATGCCATATCTATCTTGATTTATGTAAAAATATGCATGTTTTCATGTCTTCTACAACTAATTTGGTATTTTGGAAGTTTTTTAATATAAATGCAAAAAAATAATATTATATATATATAATTATTTATATTTATAATATAATATATATATATAGAGTAGACACTTCCGAGACACTTCGCTTCCTAGATTTTTGGAAAATGATGCTTCCGCATCCCCGCTTCCAAAAAACGTCCCCGTTTCATCCCCACTTCGTGCAACATTGCGTTAGAGTGAATTAAGTGTTCTAGAATTTAGATGACAATAATTAATTAGTGGCTGTAAGATGCTTTGTATAGCTGCTAACAGCCCTAAAACAAGTGAATTTAACAATATAAATTATTGCACCCTAAGACTCCATAGCCCAAATAACATTGGCACTGAACTTTACTTCCAACCTCATACTTTAAAACTCCTCTCTTGGCTTTAATTTAGATATGGAAAATATAGATAGAAAATCTTAATTTCCAGTTAAATAATTTTGAGCCATCTCATTGTCACTTGTTTGCTGTATGAGATCTAAGTTTTAAACTATTGAAGCATTCACATTCGGATTATCTTACTTTAGGTTTAATGACCTCTTCTTTAGCCTCCTAAATTCTGTAGTCCATAACCTATTATTGGCAAGAGTTGTTTAAATTGGGAAACTTCGTTCACTTTTGCATGCTTATCTAAATGGTTGTGAAATATACAAGAGATGGTAGGTGACTCAACTTCTACATTCATTTTGCAGCTTCATATAGAACCTATTAAACAAGCCATTTTTGCACTCATAGTTTGTTTAAACTCACTTCAAATTTGGAAAATAAAACTGTTATCTTTAGAACAAACCAGATTTACTTGAAGTCCTCATATCCATCTAACATCTTAACCTCGTTTGAGACAGTTATTTAGGAAAGCCCCCATTTCTTGGTGATTATCCCAACTCAAAGTGTGGGACTTCGGCATCTTTGGAGTGGGTTGAATGGTAGTAATGTTTATTGCATGGCCATTATGTGTATGACTTTAGTTGGTATTTGAAGTGAACTTTGGTTTCATGTTTTTATTTTTTATTTTGGTTATTTGTTAATTTTTTTATCTTTATTCTTTTGTTCCCTTGTTAATAAGATGGTCCGAACTTTAAACATTTAAATTATTGTAAAGGTAATATGTTATACACATTTGATTGGTTGTCATATAACAGAACAGAGAGATTGCTTTGATATCATGTTTGATTAATAGTAGACATGTTATATTTGTTAGAGTATCTATTGACATTGATTCGTGTAGGCTTATTATTACTTGAATCAATATTGTTTTGCTAAAGGCCTCTTACATGTGTATGAATGTTACAGATTCTGAATCATGTAAATGGAGGTTGTGTTATAAGTTTCAAGATGGACCAGTGGCGGCATTGGATATTCAATTTGGTAATTGTGTGTTGGGATTGAATTTGGTAAGGGTAGACACATGCTTGCATTTTTCAAATTTAGCCATTAATTTTAAATGGCAGCAAATTTTTTACTCTTTCCTAGTTTAGTAAGTACTTAATGTTGACTAATTGTTTATCTAAAGTTGAATGTGCCACTTTAAAGGAGCCTTGTCAAGTACTTTACATTGTTTTTAAATATTAATATATGAATTACTCTTGTGAAAGGGGTGGTATCTCTCTCATAGGTTGTGATATGAACTTTTTGAGTTTAATATTTCATTTTCAATATCTAATGTTTAAGCAATTCAAGAATAAGATGTTATTTTTGGGTAAAAACATCAAAATCAATGACGTGATGCATTCTTTCTTATGATACTACCATATTTGATAGTTTTTTTTATTAAAAGAAATCGGTGGCAAAATGACGTGATGCACTCTTTCTTATCATAGCACCATATCTAATTGTATTAGGAAAAATGGTGGTCACATAAGTCATATTGCAAAGAGTTACATCAATATTATGTTTTTGCGATCCGATATACTCTTGAGAAGGTCTACAAAGTTTGAGATATACAAAAACTAGGTTTTCCTTCCTACTATATGAAGCCATGTTGTTTGAATAACTATCTTGCTAGTAATATATATCTTTTATGAATATAATATCTATAAAAATAATGTAAAAATAAATAGTAATAAACAAATGATTAATTAGTGATTAGTATAGAAGAGGCATGTCTCTAAGGACATGACCATTCGTGAAACGACACTTGCCTAGGTATATATGTGGGCCCTCATTTGTAACATTCTCATCATATCATATTCTTATTCATACATTTTAATATATATTCTTGTATCTTCAATGGAGATCTTCATATTCAAAGTCTTCTGGAATATTTAACTTTTGAGTATACGAACTTTGTTTGGTACATTCGTATCAGAGCATTTCTTTGAGTATACGAACCTTGTTTGTTACATTGGTACAGAGCATTCCTTTGAGTATAAGAACTTTGTTCGTTACATTAGTATCAAAATTGTTCGATCCTTTGGCTATTCATCTGCTGCACAGAGCTAGTTTGATCCGACCTTTGGCCATCAACCTTATGTCAACATTGTTGTCATGAAATTGAAGTGTTTCGCTATAGAAGAGTTTGGAGTTTTTCCATTTTGCCAATTTCACCATCGGGCCTTTGGCCTTAGGAAAAAAAAGAAAAAGAAAGTCGTTAGCCATTAAAAGGAAAGAAAAATAAAGAAATAAAAAAAAGGGTTCAAGAAAAAAAGAAAGATTAATATATACATA
>APFE030964358.1:0-19581 GCA_000404065.3 Pinus taeda | reverse complement strand
TAGCTATCTTAGGAAAAAACAAGTAAATTCTACTTTAGTTTTCCTTTATGAAAATAGACAAGAGGAGGACCAAGCAGACCAACCTTAGTCTTGCGCTCGATTTCCTCTCCTTCCTGATAGAGCTTCGCTGCTTCTCCTTCGTCTGCCCAGCTTCAAATAGCATCTGTGGAATCAAAACAACATACTACTATCGAAGAACAAAGATCTATATTCATAAATAACATAGGACCAGATGTGTGTTAACGATACAAATGCATATATAAACAAGTACACAAGAATATGGAGGATTGAATAGATTTATTAAGATCAAAAGTAGCAAGAGGATTACAACCATATGTTCTGACCCAACATCATCCTCTAGCAAGAAAGCCCTTCTTCACCTCAGGTAAAACTTAGATCACCCAACACTATGAATATACACTAGAAAACCAACAACACTTCTCTACAAGATACAAAATTCCAGCCTTCGGATCTCTGTGATGAGGGATCCATATATAGATGATTGTAGGGAGGTCAGTCATCTTCTTGGGTCTTGATTAGTGTCCTCTCTCTGATAATTCCTGATTCCACTTAGAGAATGATGATCTCTTACTCATCCCTGGTCAAAAACAGAGAGGCAAGTGTCAGAGGGGAAGCTTCTAGAAGATTCCATGATCTTCCACCTCGCAATTTGTCCCTGCCATTTGTCCATTCCTGACCATCGCACCCTACAAAGGAGCCATTTAGTATGCATCGCACCTTGTACACTGGGAAGGTGATATGCATCGCACCCTCTACACTGGGTTTTCAATATGGTCCAATTTTGACCATTTATGAGTAGTTTTTAGTGGAGAACTTCTGGGAGATGATGTAATCAACTGACCTTGTTCCTTTAGGTAGTGAAGCAACATTTTTATGGACTTATGAGCCCTCCATTTATGGACATTTATGATTGGGGTTGTAGTGCCCGAAAATGTCTATAATAGTTTCCCCCTAAAGCATGAGGTCATTAATCTTTTTGATGTCGGCTGAAATGCTTTACCATGAGGATCCGAAGTTTTTTCGAGTTGGGAGGCGACCTGTAATAATATACAATACAATACATTATCTTGACAGCATTTTTCATGATCTAGCTGAGGCGGGCATTGCCATGCTCAGCTTTATAAATTCATTTTCATGTACATAGGATAGACAACCTTCTGTGTGGCAGACTGATGATTTGGACTCATCATCCTTTGATTTGGATGATCATCTGTTTGGTAATGATGTACATTTGATGTCTTTATATTCCTGAATATATCGCAACCCAGATGGATGAAACTAGATGCAGAGTCTTCAAAACTCATTCAATCTTCACTTGGAGTACAAGTCAATCCACGTGAAAAATGTTCTGGAGTCGAACATGGAAATACATCGCCTGATTACCAGCCAATGATGTAAGCTATTAACAGGTGTGAGAGGAATCACCAATAATGACAATGACCCTCAAGGTACTATAGTACAATTCATGTGGTGTGAAAAAGGACTTGGCGTCGAACACCACGTAAAATCTCTCGCTTGAAGGCCATTGATGTAAACCTGTTGCCGAAAGTGAGAAACTTTCCATTGAGGCATGCAAGCTTCAAAGTACTGAAAGGGTTGTTCCTAAGTCAACTTCTTGGATAATTAGCTGATGCTGACAAGAAGTGACCCATTGCAGGAGGGCCTTAATGAATCCCACATCAACGACATGGAACAAAGAAAATGATTTTCGAGGTGTAAACAATCTGACAATACAGGGTTTAGGGTGGCGGTCATGAAAGGATGGAGCATGAATGTATTGTAGTGGGTGAGACACAGGCGAATTATCTGAATGACTTCTCTTGAACATATGAGTGACACTCACAATGGATTGGTAGTGTTAACCCAAAATATGGATGGTGTGATGGACCAATGGTGATGACCAGTGAACGGAACAACCCAACCCGGCCTGGATGCAGAAGGAAAGTGTCATGTTCAAGAGAGACTTGCTACCAATAAAGTTTTTTCAAGTTTTGTTCCCAATTTTCCCCAGTCATTGCTGACCAGTACCTCTTTATTTTTGTCAAGCTTGAGGAGGATAACATATGCTTGTTCTATAATCTTCCCTTTGGGTGAACCTATCACTATATTTTAGCGAGCCTAGTGACAATGAAACTCGTTCTCATCCATTTGGACGAGTTTGTCGCTATTCGGTTTTAACAAGTTTAACGACAAAGATAACTCGGTCCTTTTCAATTTTAAAGAGTCTGAAAGGGATGGAAAGGAGACTCCAAAGATTCTTTTTTCGTGATATAATCCCTTAAGTCGAAAAAAGTGTAAAATAATATGAAAGGGATGAATTTTCAATAGTTTTAACGAGCCGAACAAGACAAGCACTCGACCTTTTTGTGTAATAATCCCTCAAATCCAAAAAGATTAAAATCTAAAGGAGGGATAGCACTTCCGATGAATTTAATGAGCCGGAGAAGCCAATTGCTCGGCAATCTTTTCATATTTTATGAGTCAGTTGAAAAGAGCTTAAAGGAGACTCATTTTCGAGGAACGAGTGATGATTTTGGGTAGCAGCTGATTGCAGGTAAGTTTTGGAATTCTCCAATCACGGCAGTGTCATAAGGATGGCTAATAGAATCACTCTTCGCAGATGTTCCTCGAAAGGGTAAACAAGCATATGGAGGTGAATGATCGGCTAAAAACAGAGTGGAGGTGATGATGAGAACATGACCAAGGCTCAAAAGTTGGCGATAAGGGATTCACAATGGTTATTTATCGGTTCATTTTTTAATGAGCTTAAAATCTGGGGGAACATTTGCTCATGACTTATGTTTATTTTTTAACGATCTTAAACTATGTGCTAAAACTGCTCGTGTGGGTTTTATTATTTAACGAGCTTGAACCCTCCAGTAACACTGCTTGCTAGTCGTATGATAAGGATGTCTCATTCAAGATGCCATTTTGAAGGGGCTTTCACCTTTTGAAGCTTTGCCCCAAATCCTTTCTTTATGCAAGCTAGGAAATTACCAGCCTTACGGGCTTAAAGGGTTAGAGGTCCTACAAATTTAAAAAATAAATGCTCGCTCTTCGCTTGCATGCGGAAATGTTTGCATGCCCCCAGGTATAGTGAAAAATTCCCAGGTTAGCTTGAAAGTTCCCTGCGTATCAGACATAATGCTTCCTTGGCAATGTCTATAGAAATAGACAAAGGTGAGTGGTGCAGACGCATGCCACTCACATAAGTTTAACAAAGGTATCTTATTCCAGCCTAATCCCATTTTCCTGTGAGGATGGGTTTGTCAGACTAGTCATATATCCTCCATGGAAACCTACTCTATACCCAAGGTTTTCCTATCGAAATAGACTAGGGTGCATGTCCCCTGGGTTTCAGTCACATCCTCCTGAATCACTCGCGCTCATCAAGTGGAAGGACTGGAGATCGATGAGACATTCCTTGCGTGAAAAACCATTTAGGGATGGCATTTAACTATTTGTGATGTGTGAACTGGGGAATGACATTTGGTCTACAAGCTTGACCATTCTGCCTTCCTGCGGAAAACACATTACTCTAAAGAGTGAGGAGACAATGGCTTCCATGCAATAAATATAGTTGCATCCAAGGAGTAGATTATAATCCCAGGGTCCTTGAACTACCATCATGTTCATTTGAACGATTTTCCTTCTCAAAGTAATGGGCACATTTGGAAGGATCCCTAATGGTCGACTGGTTCTTTTGTCAAAGCCTGTCAGATTTCTCATTTCAGGCAAAAGTGATGGCAACCAAGTGCTTTCCAAGCAGTTGAGGAAAGGATACTCACAGAAGCCCCTTCATCGATGATGGTACTAGCCATGACCATTCTGTAAGCTTGTACAATGATTCTGAATGGTACGCTAGCTGGTAAACAGGGTCTGCCTAGTAGATTCCAGTTGAAGGAAATGACTAGGTTGCTTGATGGTGGGACCGAGTAGACGAATGGATATGACTCTGATGAACTTCCTTCCTGCGATAAAGGAACAGGTGGATTTCCCCCAAGTTCATCGGATTCTGTGTTTATGAAAAGAATTTGAATGGTGTCGTTCTCTTTCTCTTCAGTGACGGTATCATTCAAAGATGAACACTCTGAAGGCAAGACCAGGTCAACTGCCACCTTGACCTTTTGACTTTCGTCTGGTATGGATTCAGAGGGTTCATTTTCAATGATAGATGCTTTGGCCGACCACAATGACAGGCTAGCCGGATATTCAACCAATGGTGGACTTGGCAAGAGTTTTTTATATCTAGGAGGGAGTCGTAGCAGTGAAGCATGATGGTCATACAAAACTCTTTTAGCTTCGTCAAGGAAGCGACAATGGTGGATGGCATGATTTCCTTCACACAACTTACAAGGAAATCTAGTATTCCTTTTCTGTCCAGGTGCTTCACTTTCACTAGTTGATGGTGTGCACTCAACATGATCATCAGAGGTTGACGACACCGGATTGTGCAAACGAGGAGACCAGTCCCTTAGGATCCATGGGATGCAGGCACAATCTCGGTGATAGTGGTCTCCATTGCAAATGACAGAAGGAGATTTAGGTTTAGATGGTGCGACATGAGGATTTTCACTAGATGATGCTTGGTTGCCCCCTTTCGATTTTGGTCGCTTTTTCTTCTATTCCTTTTTCTTTTTCTACTTCTTCTTCTTCTCAGTTACTTTATTGTTAGCTTTATCAGCTTTATCAAGTAAAGAGGAAGGAGGAGAGGGAGAATCAGACAAAGTAGAAGGTTGGGAGGCAACTCTGGTATCATCTAGTCGCTAACTAGACTGTTTAGGAATTACGGGATTCTGAATGATAGAGGTAGAGAAGAGCCAGATAGGCAAACCAATCGTCAACCCTGGAAGTGACAATGTGGCCATATGGGGTGCACCAACATCTCCCCAAGAGGAGAAGGGACTAGGATTTCCTCCAAGGGGAAATCCTTGGTTGGTAGACTCCATTTCCTCAACCTAAAGACCAACAAGGGAATTTTTGATGTTATTCCGATTAAAATAAATTTTAGATGTTTTGACACAACTTGTCTTTTCAATTTTAAAGAGTCGAGAAAAAACAAAAGATGACTCTAGTCGCCTTCGATTTTTATTGAGCCTGAAGTGACAAGTGCTCAGAGGACCTTTTCTTTTAAGGAGTCTGAAAAGGAGAAAAATAGACTTCTCTGAAGATCGAGGCATAGGGGATTACCAAACCAATCACAAAACTGCAGAATACTTTTTACGGTACGGCAGTCAATCTTCCCGAATGCTATGTTCAGTGCATTGCGATCGATAGGGTGCTAGACACGGCTTCCTAAGGATAAAGGATGCAGCCTATTGTCTTCCAAAATATACTCGACGGTACGTGGGAGCACAATTCCGTACTGGCACTTGCCATCTCAGAGTGGAGGAATCACCCAACCAACAATGAAAACAACAGTTACCAGGTTTTACGATGCTGGAATACGTCTCTAGCCTAGACCTCTAGATGTTGTGAGTTAGGTTCCAAAGCGTTGTTAGATTCATTAAATTTATTTTAAGCTGATCTTGCTTAAAAATTTGCCTTTCAAGTTCACCGCGTGATGTGTATACAATTCCTAAAATGCAGTCTAAGATGATAAACAAACATTTAATCTTCTTTTGGCAATGAAAATCCTAGCTACTAAGGATAGAAAGTTAAGAATCTTTCAGCAAAGAGCACAGAGCATACGCTAAATGCACCGTCCTAAATCAAACCAAGCAGTCTAAATGAAAATGCACATGCATGTATTTGTTTTTCAGCCTTCTTAATGTATGAATGATGATAAGAAAGCAAAGTGCAAATCTGAACTATTTTCAAAGTGACAATACTCAACAAATTTCTTTCCAAAAGTGAAGTGAAGGTAGGAGAGACACTTTGCGATTTCGAAATGAAAATTGCTTTTCGACACTTTAAAAACTATTAATTCAAATCACATGTAATAGTAACTGTATAATCGACTATCAAGAATAATGGGATTGTCTTCTAAAACTGAAAACAACAATTCGACTATGCTACTTCTTTGCAAAAGAGAACTGAAAATCGAGCACAATACATAGAAAACACTTACAGTTCTTTGCACTATGGAGGCGGAATAATGTAAGAGAAGGGGATTTTCACAGAGATACACTGACCACAGACAACAAAACTCCTGAATAGGACTGAAAATAGTGAGGAAAAACCAAAGTCTGAAGGTAAAGTTAACCTTCCCTGACCATCGCACATGTCACACAGTGAATTCAGTATGCAGCGCACCTATTGCACTCGGGAAGTGCGATGCATATAGACTGCCTTGAAGGCAGGGTGCGATGGTACCAGTGCGAGACTTTAAACGCGTTTTTACTCACAATTTGCAATTCAGTTCAGGGATTTAGTCCGAGTAAGTGATGTTCAATATATTTAAATCACAGGGTTGATCTAAGGAGGTTACTAGAGCCACCACTTAGGGAAATTAGATTGGTTGTAGATCGGTTGTTTAATTCATAAACAAAACTCGGAGATAGACTAAAGCAACATTGATCTACTTTGCATTTATATAATAAATGCAGTTCGAAGGCTAGCTGGCTTGGCTTTCGGCTCCGTCTATAAGTTTATACAAGAAACAAAGATAGGCTAATAAACAATCTAGTCGGTCCCTAGTGGAGTCGCCATTTTGTTACCAGGAATAGTGTCCACTCAGATACTGCTATTCCCACTAAGACTGGTAGCTATCTTAGAAACAAACAAGTAAAGTCTACTTTCATTTTCCTTTATGAAAATAGAAAAGAGTGGAACAAAGGAGACCAAACTTAGTCTTGCGCTTGATTTCTTTGTTTGATTCCTCTCCTTCCTGATAGAGCTTTTCCGCTTCTTCTTCGTCTGCCCAGCTTCAAAGAGCACCTATGGAATCATAGCAACATACTACTATCAAAGAACAAAGATATATATTCATAAATAACACGGGACCAGATGTGTGTTAATAATACAAATGCATATATAATGAAACATACAAGAATATGGAGGAAAACTTGAATAGCTTTATTAATATCAAAAGTAGCAAGAGTATTACAACCATATGTTCTGACCCAGCATCATCCTCCAGCAAGAAAGCCCTCCTTCACCTTAATTAAAGCTTAGATCACCCAACACTTTGAATATGCACTAGAAAACCATCAACACTTCTCTACAAGATACAAAATTCCAACCTCCGGATCTCTGTGATGAGGGATCCATATATAGATGATTGTAGGGAGGTGAGTCATCTTCTGGGGTCTTGATTAGTTTCCTCTCTCTCATAGACTTTCCTGATTACACTTGGAGAGATGATCTCTTACTCATCCCTAGTTGAAAACAGAGAGGCAACGTTCAAAGGGGAAGCTTCCGGAAGATTCCATGATCTTCCCCCTCGCAATTTGTCCCTGCCATTTGTCCATTCCCAACCATCGCACCCTATAGAGGAGCCATTCAGTATGCATCACACCCTGTACACTGGGAAGGTGATATGCATCGCACCCTCTACACTGGGTTTTCAGTATGGTCCAGTTTTGACCATTTATGAGCAGTTTTTAGTGGAGAACTTCTGGGAGATGATGTAATGAGATGACCTTGTTCCTTTAGGTAGTGAAGCAACACTTTTAGGGACTTAGGAGCCCTCAATTTATGGACATTTATGATTTGGGTTGTAGTGCCCAAAAATTTCTATAACACCCTCCTTCCATTCATTTTTTTTTTAAGTGTGGGGACAATGTAGAGCCCACCTATGCAATATGGGTGGTTCCCATGTAGTTCTTCCATCACTATGGTTATGATATCTAGTATGCGACAAACATCTATAGGGAATCTTCCAAGGGGTCAATACTTGTTCCTAGTCATTTTAGGGGTGGAAATATCTTTGAAGGATTGTAAAATCATTAGGGTAGTTCTGCATTAGGGAAACAATATTTTTTGGGAGGTGTTATCACTCCATAGTGTCCGAGGTTGAGAAGCAAATTGATAGAGGTAACCTCAAACCAAGATTTTAGTTTCCTAGCTATCACTTCCAGTCCAGAGAGGGATCTCTCTATGATTTCACAACCAAAATGTCTGGAGGAAGAAAAGATATTAGGTTAGGCATGTTCTGCTCTAGGGTTTTGAAATTTAGGTTTTTCTGAATGAGGAATGAGTAACGGAACCAAGGCTAGGGTTTTAGGAAAAAACTCAGTTGCAAAAATACAAAGGAGCAAGGTAGGTATGTCTCAATGGAACTTCGAGGCTTTTTTGGTGTAGTGTAGGGTAGAAAAGAAAAGGATAAAAATGAGCATGGAAATCATGCATTCATTCATCAAAAGGTAGATAACATAAAGATGAAATTCCTATCAAAACATAGCTTAAGCTTTAAGAATTTTGTTCATCAAAATCATAGGAAGATCATTAAAAGCATAGACATGCAAAGAAGATACATTAAACATTCATAAAAGTGAATCACAAAAGAAAAACACTGCCACAATATCATACCACATGAATTCCTGAATAATAGCTACATTTGGCTTGTATTACTGCAAAGTGATCGAGTACAAAGGCTCAAAAAGACTCTCGAGCATCAAACCCTCTCTATGGCTTAGATTGGGTTACATATATACCAAAAATCTACATCCCCCTCCCTTGGGGGTCAAATTACTAAGTATACAATCAGTTTAAACAAATCTCTCTAACCAAACCTAATGACTACGGAGGTTAAAACAAACCCCCAAATTGGCCTAAAACTTATTCATTTGACCATGGAAACCTGTACACGTATGAATCTACTCACTTTTTACTTTAACAAACATAATTACACCCCAAAACATCATTAAAACATCATAAATGAGAAATTACATCAAGAAACCTCGAACTTGATTGAGAAAAGTAAAAAAAATCACTTCCAGGTAAAAATGTAGTGAATTGATAAAAAACGTAGCATGCTGCTTGTAAACGGCTTTTGGAGGGGTTCCCGTGCTCCAAATCAAATCTGTAAAATGTTAGAGAAATATATGCATGTATAATACATCACAAAACCCTCTTTCACTAAAAAATATTGGTCCAATACCTCCAAATTTCAATTCTCCCATAGCTACCCCAAAGATGTATTGTGCTGCTGAAAAGTAGGGCAGAAAGGTGTTTTTTCGCTACTTTTTTTACTTTTTAACTTGAGGGAATGTGATGACGTGGAACTCTAGTTGGATGATTTCTATGTCGAGGTCAAGATGAATTCATTAATGTAAACCTTTGGTCAATTGAAGGCCCCCAATAAAAACGTAGAATGGGGCACACTACCTTTTTGGACAAAAGACTGTGTAAAATTTCTGGATTTTCTGAAAACAAAGACCTCAAATGTGGAGCAATATCTCTCTAATGAGGAAATTGTTTTCAACGCTGGGAGAGGATTTTTTTAGATAAGGAATTTTCAAAGAAAAACCTCTCTTGGGTTCTGGAAATTCTATTTCATTTACTCAGAATACGTGCCACAAAATCATGACTAAAACAGGAAATTAACATGGAAATTTTTGATTTTCTAATATATGTCTCTAAGAAAGTTTCATATGTCCCAATATACGATACCTGTGTAAAAACTTAAGGAGGTTTTGCTGCCTAGTCTATGCTTGACAAAAACCTCTTTCACATTTGTCAAATTCATCTTCCTTACCTTTAGAAACAGATTTTGAAGACAGTCCCTATGAGTGGCAAATGACCTCAAGGCCCTAAAAATTATGCCAATCATGTCGGTTGATATGATGAAGTCTATCCCTGATATTGTGGCTTTTCCACTTTTCAAAGTGGTGGCAAAGAGGTTTGTCAACTTGGCATGGTATCCCACCTGCTGAATTTCCTCACAAAACCCTAGGCAACCCACTTCCTCACATGACCTTTTGATGAATGGTGAAGCATTGATCTAATCGGTGTGAGCTGGCTCAAATCTAGACAACTGACCTTCTTTATTATATTTCCTCTTCTCACTTTCCATGATTTGAATTTTCACATCAAAACCCTATATGGACTAAAGGGGAAAAAACTAGAGTTTTACTTGAGAAAACAGGGGATTAGGGTTAGTGTCTTGAGGTGATGGGATAGAGGTGTTAGGGAGGAGATATCTTAGTAGGAAAAATTTGGGAGGTAGGGATCTGTGTTGGGAAGCTTAGGCAAGTGAAAAATCAGATAGGAAGTGAGGTGATGAGTGGTAGGAATGAAAACACGGTCCTAACCCAAATTTCTGCCAAAAACATAACATACAGACTAGGGTTAGCTCTAGGACTTAGGGGAATGAGGGAGGAGGGATAAGGAAAGTCGGGGGAAGTGTGTTTGAGTGTGGGAAGAGTGAAATGTGTAGGGAACTAGGTTTTTTTTGTGCCCAAAGTAAACAATAGTGGAAAAACAATAAAACATAGTGTGAAACCCTAGGAGAGGGTTCCCCAGTAAAAGGTTGAAAAACTGATGATTGGAGGTGGTGTTTTGCTCAAAATTACTTGTAACTGAGCCAAGGAGAGATTCACTTACAAGTGAGAATACTTGGAGCTATTCCTTTACTTCACACACTGAAAACATAGTGAGCTAGAGAAAACACAGTGTGAGGATGAAAACACAATGTGGAAGACACAAAATGCAGCGTGAGGCAAGAAAACGTAGTGAGAGGATGCAAAATTCCCTTCGAGAGTAGAAATCGATGTTGATGTTCCTTGGAATGCTTTCAATGACAAATTAGAGCTCTATACAAAAGAGATTAGTGAAATAAATGCTTGAAAGATCCTTTAAAACTCAAAAACACCTTTTTTATTATATGTCATGACATGACATCATCCTTCATTTTGAAACCAAAGTTAGATGTTTTGCAGTAATACCTTTATGAACTAAAGTAGTACCTTTCTCTTTATTACATATGCCTCATAAGATGCTAACTCCCTTATGTGTGGACTCAAGACCACAAACATGGCCCTTTTTAAGCTTAACACTGACATAATTATGACAATTACAAGTGATGACCTAGACCAAGACCTATATGATTATTTGACTGATCCATCACCTGTAACACTTGAAAAATGACATGACTATGATGAATAATGATAACGATGAATACTGAAGGACCTAGACACACCAACCAATGTTGAAAGTTTTTTATTTGAAGACCTATTGAAACCATATATAACTTGACCTCAGACCCTAAAAAAAACTTTGAAAGAGCACATTTGATCACTGGTGACTAGCAGGACTACATACACTAAATTTGGCTCTAGTTGGGGATGGGAGCTCCTATAGGAGGTGTCAAGAAAATCGTAGACCAAGTAGCCTGATCCATTGGCCATGGAGTCAAAACCAAAAAGACCAAACTCAAAACTGAAAACTGACAAACAAAATGAACTGACTTAGCTCTAAAATTGACTACTGATTGAACTTAGCACACCATCGAGATCATAGGGCCTTCACCTTGGGCTTCAAATCCTAATGATAATTGCCCACCTAATGAAGATATATATACAAACATGCGAAATGATCCCTCCAATGTAACCAATCCAACAAATGGCTACTTACTTGAATCAATCTCACACTTTTCTTGAGCAGGATAAAAAAAATTCACTAGGCAACTCCTAGTATCCACTAAAAATGTGCTCATGAGCAATAAATACAAGAAAAAACATCTTCCCTATTAATTGTAGCAAAATAGTGTAGGGATCCTTAAAAATCTGAAATGCTACCTTGTCTTGAAAAAGATATTTCGCTGTGATATTTAGCTGTCTTGAAAAAGATATGGTGGTAACCTTAGTGGCCTATATTGATGGTGCTTACATATGTGATTATGGGTGGGAAGTCCTAATAGTACCTAACGTAGATGTCAATCACCATATCAATGATGTTAGTGGTTGACATTTAGCTACATCGAGGTTACTTGGGCTAGTCAAGACTACTTTTGAGTAACTACCTCTTAGTCCTTCATTAGTCAAGGTCCTTAGATATTTCAACACCTCGAGTTTCTTTGGATTTAGAAGGTACCTTTGTAGGTGGTTTTCTTGTTGCATATGTTAGGACCATTTATAGTGTCTTTTGTTTGGTACGATTCTAATTGGCCATAGGGGTGTATTAATTAATTAATTAAACTTATATATAAGCTGGCTTAACCCATTATTTTTTGAACTTGAATATTACAAAAGATTTCTCATAAGTAGGAGGGTCCACCACCATAGAGTTGTGGGATAACTCCACCATTAAAAGTCTTAGACCAAAATAACTTTCACAACAGAGTTTACTTTTGGTTTTTTTTTTTTCGGGGGGGGGGGGGGGGGGGGGGATCAATTCAACCTTAATGTAGTAGAGGAAATTTCAACACCACATGCCAACCCACCTTTGACAAATATTCTTGACCCTATACATGTGCAAGTGAGTGTCAACGTTAATCAACATTTTTTCTTGTTCTTTCATCAAATTTCTCATGAGAGTGGTGTTTCTTCCATGAGAGATATGGGATCATCTTCACCACCTATGTCATTGACTTTCTCTGTGATGTACTCGTTACATTCTATTAGTGTGATAGTGTCAACTCTTCCCATGTTTACCATGTCTCCCTCATCAGTTTAGGGCCTATTACTAGTTACTTCTATGACCTTGAGTAGTTTCCCTAGTTTCTAAGTGCCCCTCCTTCCATTCCTTTTTTTTTTAAGCATGGGGACAATGTAGATCCCACCCATGCGAGATGGTTGCTTCCCATGTAGTTCTTCCATCACTATGGTTATGATATCTAGTATGCGACGAACACCTATAGGGAATCTTACAAGGGGTCAATAGTTGTTCCTAATCATTTTAGGGGTGGAAATATCTTTGAAGGATTGTAAAATCATTAGGGTAGTTTCGCATTAGGGAAAATTTATTTTTTTGGAGATGTTATCACTCCATAGTGTCCCAGGTTGAGAAGCAGATTGACAGAGGTAACCTCAAACCAAGGTTTTAGTTTGCTAGTTGTCACTACCAAACCAAAGAGGGATCTCTCTATGATTTCACAACCAAAAATTACTAGAGTAAAATAAAATATTCGGTTAGGCATGTTCTGCTCCAGGGTTTTGAAATTTAGGATTTCCTAAATGAGGAATGAATAAAGGAACCAAGGCTAGGGTTTTAGGAAAAAACTCAGATGTATAAATACAAAGGAGCAAGGTAGGTATGTCTCAATGGAACTTCGAGGATTTTTTGGTGTAGTGTAGGGTATAAAAGCAATGGATAAAAATGAGCATGGAAAGCATGCATTCATTCATCAGAGGGTAGATAACATAAAGATGAAATTCCTATCAAAAGATAGCTTAAACTTTAAGAATTTTGTTCATCAAACTCATAGGAAGATCATTGAAAGCATAGACATGGAAAGAAGATACATTAAACATTCATAAAAGTGAATCACAAAAGAAAAAAACTGTCACAATATCATACCACATGAATTCCTGAATAATAGCTACATTTGGCTTGAATTACTGCAAAGTGACCAAGTACAAAGGCTCCAAAAGACTCTCAAGCATCCAGCCCTCTCTATGGCTTAGATTGGGTTACATATAGACCAAAAACTACATCCCCTTCCCTTGGGGGTCGAATTCCTAAGTATACAATCAATTTACACAAATCTCTCTAACCAAACCTAATGACTATGGAGGTTAAAACAAACTCCCAAATTGGCCTAAAACTTATTCATTTAACCATGGAAACATGTACATGTATGAATCTACTCACTTTTTACTTTAAAAAACATAATTACACCCAAATACATCATTACAACATCATAAATGATAAATTATATCAACTCGAACTTGACTCAGAAAAGTAAAAAAAATCACTTCCAAGTAAAAATGTAGTGAATTGACAGAAAACATAGCGTGCTGCTTGTAAAAGGCTTTTGGTGGGGTTCCCATGCTCCGAATCAAATCTGTAAAATGTTGGAGAAATATATGCATGTATAAAACATCACAGAACCCTCTTTCACTACAAAATATTGGTCCAACACCTCCAAATTTCAATTCTCCCATAGCTACCCCAAAAATGTAGTGCGATGTTGAAAAACAGGGTAGAAAGGTGTTTTTTCGCTACTTTTTTGACTTTTTGACCTGTGAGAATGTGATGAAGTGGAACTCCGGTTGGATGATTTCTATGTGGAGGTCAAAAGGAATCCATTAATGTAAACCTTTTGTCAATTGGAGGCCCCCAATAAAAACGTAGCATGGAACACACTACCTTTTTGGACAAAAAACTATGCAAAATTTCTTGGTTTTCTACAAACAAAGACCTCAGTTGGAGCTACAGATGTGGCACATGTGGCTGACAGAAGGAATCATGTTGTTACCTATGGGTTTACTGAGCTATTGCATGTAGGACTTCAGTTAGAACTCAACTAGTTGACTTTAGTGGAGCTGGAGGTGGAGTTGAGGGAGTTGTGTTCAGTTTGACTTGGTTGAACTGGTTGTATTTAGTCTAACTGGCAAATAGACTAAGTGACGATTTGTGTGAATTAGTTATTAATTAATTCACCAATTATTAACTCATAATGCAACTGAAGAATACATCAATTAACTCAGTGCATGTATAGTTCAGTGGAGATAGGTGTTA
This sequence comes from Pinus taeda, assembly GCA_000404065.3. Classification (NCBI taxonomy): domain Eukaryota; kingdom Viridiplantae; phylum Streptophyta; class Pinopsida; order Pinales; family Pinaceae; genus Pinus; species Pinus taeda. Next base: position 4,995 of record APFE030964358.1, on the reverse strand, counting down.
GAGGTTGAGATTGCTATCAGTTGTGACTATAGTTATGCATAAGATCTTGCACAATCAGTGGGATTGAGTTATGCCATTGAGAATTGTTGTCAAGAACAAATGATTATAGCCTGTGCTCACGTTATTTCCAATGTGAGTGATTTTTCAAGGTAAAAAGAACTTGGAACGAGTTTGGTTATCATTATTGTTCTTGCAGGATTGTGCAGTGGAGGCAGGCAAGCAACAAAGGAGATTTGGAGATCAGATCTGAGCTGTATTGTGTGCAACAGGTGGAGATAGTACTGAGTACTTGTGAGGAGTATTGTACTATATTTGTTACATATTCTCAATTATATAATATACAAATAGTTTGGGGTTTTTAGCGAGATGCTTTCCCCGGGATACATACTGTGTTGATATATGTGTTTGATGCTTCTATGTGCGCATGTGTATGTTTCTGAATACCGCTAAATTGATGATCAATGTAGATGAGATTATGTATTATGCATGTATTCCGTAATAGTGTATAATTAGGATAATCTCGGTTGAATAAGTGTCATATTATTGATAAATTTTTACATGGTATCAGAGAGGTTGATCATCAGATCTACTATTCAGGAAATGTTTACATCTTATTTCTTCAGGCAGAGTCTGTAATTGGGCCAGGTAGCCTATGGATTCATCCTTCCTTTCGAAGGTGAAATATCTGGTGAATGCCCATATAGTCGATCTCTATACGAGAAGTATTTTGTTCTCACGAATTTTAGATCAGAAGCAGTTGAGTTTTGAGCTGGTGGAATTCGAATTTGCAGTAGTGTTTTCTTGGTGTCAAAGTTGAAATGTCTTTCAATGGATTGCGATTGGAGTATGCCCTTGAGGGTAGCTTGAACTATTTTCCGAAATGAGTTGAACGAGTTCATAGATGCGGATGTCCCAAAAACTACTAATGTTGTTCAAGTCGGGGAATGGAAAAAGAAGACAGCAAAGTGTCGAAGGATTCTATTGGAGGGCATGAGGACTCACATTGTGTCCAGCCTCCATGGAAAGGCTTCTCCATTCTTGATGTGGAAAGCGTTGACATATCTATACCAAAGAAAAAGTGACCAGAAGAAGTTGGCGCTCAAGGATAAACTTAGAAACATCAAATGCAAGAAGGGCGACAGTATGCCCAAGTATCTCACGAAGTTCACCCAATGCAGGGATGCGTTGGGAAGTGTGGGGGTGACTGTCAATGATGACGACTTGGTGAGCTTGGCTTTACTTGGTCTTTCGAAGAGTTGGAATTCCTATCAGGACTCTGTGAATGGTCGGGAGAAATTGCCAGGATGGGAGCGACTTTGGTCGGATCTTGTGCAAGAGGACATCAGGCAGAATACCAGGGATGAATCTTTATCAAAGGAAATTGATGAAGAAAATTGTGCTTTGGCTACCAAAACAAAGAAGGGGAAGAACAAGAAAGCTTCTTATTCCGGTGCAAAAGGAAAGAAGCAGGACATATCCAAGGTGAAGTGTTTTCACTGTCACCAGCATGAACACTATACCACAAATTGTCCGCAGAAGAAGAAGAACAAGCAAGTTGTTGGATTTGCAGCAGGAGAGGCTCTAGCCTCACTTTTTGAGCTTGATTTTTCAATGATCACATGCTTGGTTTCAAGTGTGATGGGATTGGTATGGTTCTTGGACAGTGATGCGTCTTTTCACATGACAGGAGATCGAGATTTGTTTTCAAATCTAGATGAGAAAGATCTTAGAGTGCACATCGAGATCGGCGATGATGGTAGATACAGTGTCACCGGCATTGGTACCATTTCCTTTGAGAGGGAGTCTGGTAAACCCTTTGTATTGAAGGAAGTTATGCATGTTCCAAGATTGAAGAATAATCTTATCTCTGTGGCGATGTTAGAAGACAAGGGATATGATGTTGTTTTGAGCGAGGGAAAGGATTTCCTGCGCAGAAAGACAACTGGAGAAACCCGGAAGATAGGGGTTCGAGTGAGGAACCTTTATCAATTGCATGTAGATGGATGTGCAGCAATGGCATGCAAGGTAGAAGGATTGGTGAGCCGAGATGATGGTGAGGTGTGGCACAGGAGATTGGGTCACCTTCACCATGGAGCCTTGAAGATACTGTAGCGGATCACTACTGGGTTGTCTAAAGGCACTCTTGCGCAGTCAGATTAGTGCAAGGGGTGTACTTTGGGAAATTTTGTGAAAGCCACCTTTCACGAGAAGGATAGTTGTGCTACGACGATCCTTGAGCGAATTCACAAAGATGTCTGTGGACCTTTCTCAGTAGCTTCGACAGCAAAACACAAGTATTATGTGATTTTTGTTGATGATTTCTCTCGTAAGTGCTGGGTCTTCTTCATGCAGAAGAAGAGCGAGAAATACTCAAAGTTTTGTGAGTTCAAAGCACTAGTCGAGAAGGAGTCGGGGAAGAAGGTGAAGGCTCTCAGGAGAAATAATGGTGGTGAATACATCTCTGGAAAGTTCAAGGAATTCTGCAATGTAGAAAGGATTTAAAGAGAGCTCATAGCTCCCCATAACCGACAGCAGAACGGGATTGTTGAGCGGAAGAACAGAACGATCATGGGTGTTACATAGGCGATGTTGCATGATCAGGGCCTACCCCTTCACTTGTGGGCGGAAGCATGCAATACAATAGTTTATGTGCAGAACCGTTGTCCTCACAGGATACTTGGCATGAGTACAACTGAGGAGGCTTATTTTCTGGTAAGAGGCCTGATATTTCTCATTTGAGGATTTTTTGTGCTAAAATTTACATGCATGTGACGAAGGATGCCAAGAAGAAGTTGGAGCTGACCACAGAGGTTGGGATATTTGTGGGGTACACTGATACGCCCCACAACTATCTTGTGTATTTGCCAGACAGTGGCAAAATTGTTGTCCAACGGGATATAAATTTCAGGACGAGAAAGCCATGAAGTGTTCGCTTGAGAGGGAGCCACACTTGCATGCAGATGAGGAGCTATTAGTTCCTAAGGATGAGCTTTAGGACGTGGATCAGCCACAGGACGAAGTTCATGGAGTGGTAGAGACCACTCATGCAACGGCAACCATCAGAGAGCGAAGGCACTTGATAGAAGCTGAGCGACTGGCTCAAGATACAGAGAAAGTTGTAGGACCACCTACAACCCAACGCAGGTAGAGACAGTCACCTGATCAGTACACTGGATACATGACTCTTATGAGCAAATGTGTCATGACTGAGCCTTCCTCTTTCGAGGAAGCTGTGGAGGATCCCGCATGGGTAGACGCCATGGTGGAAGAGTATGATTCGATTGTCAGAAACAATGCATGGGAGACTATCCCAAGACCGAAAGGGAAATCAGTGGTGGGTTTGAGATGGATCTACAAAGTTAAGCAGGTAGCTAACAGGAGTGTGGAGAAGTACAAGGCAAGATTTGTTGCCCGAGGCTTTTCAGAGATAGAGGGGATCGATTATGAGGAGACATTTGCACTTGTCGCAAGGTATTCTTCCATGCAGACGATTCTTGCTCTCTCAGCGTAAATGGGATGGCACATTCATCAGATGGATGTGAAGACTACGTTCCTCAATGGAGTCATTAAGGAGGAGGTGTACATTGAGCAGCTCGAAGGTTTTGAGATCTTCAGCAGCGAGTCACATGTGTGTAGGCTCAAGAGAGCACTGTATGGGTTGAAACAAGCACCACGTGCTTGGTACACACAAATAGAAAACTATTTCACCGAACTTGGATTCTCCAAGAGTGAGGCGGATCCTAACATATACCAGATTGTGGTGGAGGGTAAGTTGCTTATCATTGTACTGTACGTAGATGATTTGATTCTCACGGGTGATGAGATATTGATACTTTCATGCAAGGATGATCTTGCTAAGGAGTTTGAGATGAAGGATTTGGGCCTCCTTCATTATTTCCAGGGATTGGAAATCTGACAGCACAATGATGGACTATTTGTTTCTCAGGGCAAGTATGCTCAAGGGATACTAGAGAAGTTCAACATGCATGGCTGCAAGCTTGTTGATACTCCTCTTCCTGGAGGTTGGATGAAGGAGGATGCCACTTCGGCAGAAAAAGTGGATGCGACTGTTTATTGACAGTTGGTGGGTCGCTTATGTATCTGGTCAACACACGACCCGATATATGCTATGCTGTTAACCAGCTTTCACAAGCTATGGTTAAGCCAACCAAGCTCTTCTGGAAGGTGGGCAAGCATGTATTTCATTATTTGAGAGGCACATCAGGATATGGATTGTGGTACAAACATGAGGATGAGGTGAAGCTATGTGGCTTCACGGATGCAGATTGGGCAGGAAGCCCAACGGACAGAAAGAGCCATCAGGAGGGGTCTTTAGTATCAGGTCAACAACAGTTTCTTGGTACAACAGGAAGCATAGATCCATGGCACTGAGTTCAGCATAGGCCGAGTATATGGCAGCAAGTTTGGCTGCATGCGAGGCTATATGGATGAGGACGATTTTGGTCAATTTGTTCAGTTCTCATTTAGAGCCTACTGTGATTTACTGTGATAACCAGAATTGCATTAAACACTCGACAAATCCTATATTTCATGATAGATCTAAGCATATTGACATCAGGTACCATCATATCAGAGATTGTGTGCAGCGGAGAATCATGTTACTTTCATACATTCCAACGGAGGATCAGGATGCTGATATCTGACGAAGGCGCTCACCAGGAGCAAATTCGAATACCACCGAGGCAGGATAGGGGTTGCTGATAATCCATATCTTGTTGAGAGGGAGTGTTGATAATGGAACAAGATGATGGAGGTTAGTGGAAAGGAGTTGCCTTCACTAAGTGGGCCTGTAGGCAAATTATGGCGCAAAGTCTATTTTTAGACTATGTCTAGTTTTAGACATATGGATCATGTCTATGAGTTGCAGGATGCTGTTTATGGATGATTTGTCAAGTTGGTAAAAATAGATGGACTTCTATTTTTAGACAACAACGGTGACACTGTCAAGTCTAAATATAGAGCAGTCAAATATTA
>APFE030964345.1:91271-107876 GCA_000404065.3 Pinus taeda | reverse complement strand
TGCTAACTAATTAACTTAATTACATAAATTTAGGATATAGTTTTAAATGACCGCCCTTCTGATAAAGCAAAACTATTTCTAAAAATTGAATCTAATTCTGAACCATTTCTATATTTGCTCCTTAGTGCTGCAGCATGCAACATTCGCCTGGGAAGAGTCGGCTGGTCGCCTTCCGCTTTCGTTTGAGCTATGAAAATAGAAATAACAAGCACTGGCACCACTTTCTGGTAAACTAGAAGATATTTTCGAGAATCTTCCTCTGGCCGGGTGTATTCACTGTGTGTATACTTGGTAATAACTCAAATTTCTCTCAAACTAATTCTGCTTTTGCTATTTTGGTTTCTGGCCTTGCGAATGACTGAACAAGTTAGGGACTTTACTCTCTGAACAATTTTCTGCATTGAAAACTGCCTCTATTCTTTGTTCCGGGCTTTTTTGGTGCGTAAGCTTCAGGGTCTTTTGTAAACATGATGCTTTTGTGCGCCTTTGACTCTGAGCTTTGGATGGCCTATTGACATCAGCATCTATTGAATGATACTCTGGAATTTGCGGTCCTGACGCATGCGGCATCCGTTTCTGAAGGGATCTCTTCTCTGTTCTTCGAGCATTGATGCTTTCCCCTTTTCCTTAGATGTTTCCTGCACATTGCTTCATGTTATTTCCTGTCTTATAGTTTACGCAAAGGAAAAGAGTAATGATAATAAAAATTGACATGAAATATTTAAGCTCTTATGAATGCATAATTATGACACCCATAGCGAACTGACTCTTCGAAAAACACAAAACTGTCCCTCTTGAATATTTTGGCGTACAATCATTAATTTCTTTTAAGGCGCACACCCAATTTTGGTTTACGGACAGCTTTCCTTGAATAATGCGCCGAGGAAAATTTGCGATGGGTGATTTCTGTGACTCACATCGCAGCATCGCGGATCACGTCGTAAGAATGTGTTATCGCAGAAAATCATGATCGCGAATTTTTCGCAAATTGCATTTATCGCAAATCATAGATCGCGTTTAGTCATTCAATCATTGTGTGTTGTTTACGCGATGTTGCGATATGCGACATCACATATCGGCCGTCAGAGATTTCTTAAGTTTTTTCTTTTAAGAGAGCTTCATAATGAATGCGATGCGATGAATTTCGCGTCACTTCTTCGCAGTTTATTATGCTCATAAGAAAACGTTTCATTCTCTTCTCGCGATGCGATAAAGTTTTAAGGAGTTGAATACAAAAATTTTCATAAAATGTTTGTTTGGATTTTTTTATTAAGGGTCCCCATTTGCTTGGTGTTATTGCTAATATCAAACAAAGAGGGGGGTTGTTGGTGGCCACAACACATGGTTTCTTACTTATCATGTTATTTCTGCATTGTTTTATGTGCTTTTAAGTTCCTTGGTTTATAAGCTATGTTTTCATGTAATTATGATACATCTATAAGTAAAAGATCTTGGATCAACAAAGCTATCAAGTGTGTTGACGATAATGGAGAACCAAGAGTATTACAGCATAAGAAGAAAGCCACATCAGCTATGATGGTGACAGCTATGAAAGAAAAGTGTAGCCATAGGAAAGGGTGAAAGTTATTTGCAATACACATTTCTAGTGATAAGGTTAAGGAGGTTGAGGATATAGATGTGTTGAGAAGGTATCCAATTTTGCATCAGTTCAGGGATTTATTTCCTGAGGATATTTCAGAGTTTCCACCTCACAAGGAGGTAGAATTTTCTATTGAGTTAGTGCCAGGGGTAGCTCCAGCATCGAAAGCACCTTACAGGATGAGCACACCTGAGTTTGTTGAGTTAAAGCTACATCTGAAGGAAATGTTAGACAATGGATACATTAGGCCAAGTAGATCACCATGGAGTGCACCAGTCTTGTTTGTGAGGAGGAAAGATGGTTCACTCAGGTTATGCATTAATTACAAATAGTTGAACAAAGTGACTATCTAGAACATGTACCCTTTACCGAGGATTAATGACTTGTTCAATCGGCTGAAGGGAGCAGCGGTGTTCATGAAGATTGACTTGAGATCAGGATACCATCAAGTATGCATCAAAGAAGAGAACATCTACAAGACTGTGTTTAGGACCAAGCATGGGCATTATGAATTTATTGTTGTTCCATTTGGCTTAACTAATGCTCCAGCTACATTCATGTGCTTCATTAATAGTGTGTTGCATCCTTATTTGGATAAGTTTGTCATTGTGTTCATTAATTATATACTTGTATATTCCAAAAATGAGGAAGAGCATGTCAGTCTCTTAGTAGGAGTATTGAGGTTCTTGAGAGGGCATCAGTTGTATGTTAATCTCAAAAAGTGTAGTTTCTTTTAGACTGAGGTACACTACTTGGGGCATGTTTTCTTCAAGGATGACATTGCAATAGATCCAGAAAAGATAAGAGCCATCATGGAGTGGGTAGCTCCTAAGAATTTGGTTGAGGTGAGATCTTTCATGGGATTGGCAGGCTATTATAGGAGGTTCATCAAGAACTTCTCACAGATTGGTTATCCTATCACATCATTACATAGGAAAAGTAAGAAATTTGAATGGATAGAGGAGTGTCAGGATAGTTTTGAGCACCTTAAGTAGTGGTTGACACATGCACCAGTGCTAAGGATTTTTTATCCAAAAAAAGAATTTGTAGCATGCACATATGATTCCAAGAAGGGACTTGGTGGATTCCTTATGCAAGATGGATAGGTGGTATGCCATGAGTCATGGAAATTGAATGAGCACGAGAATAACTACCACACACATGATCTTGAGCTAACAGTGATTATAAATGTGTTGAAGATGTGGAGACACTATATTTTGTGCAGGAGATTTAAATTGATGAGTGATCACAGTGGGTTGTGATATCTAGTTGACCAACCGAATCTGAATGGTAGGCAAGCTTGGTGGTTGGCTAGGATCAATGAGTTTTATTTTGAGATCAATTATATCAAAGGTAAAGAGAATAGAGTGGCAGATGCTCTTAGCTTACGAATACAAGTAGATCACTTAGCAGCTATGAGCTCCTATGGGATAGACTTACAGGATAGGATCTTACAGGTAGAGAACTAGGATGTCAAGTACATGGAGATTGTGCATAGGTTACAACAAGATGATGGTAGTGGTACAGGTGCAGGTATAGGTACATATAGCAGTACAGGTGTAGGTGAAGGTGCACATGGTATGGATTATTGTTGTTATTCATGATAACTCACAAAAATAAATTTTATTTTTATTAGTCAAGGTTTTCCACCACTGGCTTTTTCAACTATTTGTTGTTGTTCTGAAAAAGGTTGTTGTGATTTATATTTGGAGATTAAGGAGGAAGAACATGTCCATTCTATTGGTTTTGGAGAAATCCTGATATTCCCATATTCGAATCCCATTTTACCCATTCCCACTCTAGCCTTGTTTCCCATTACAACTCTAGCTGCATTTCCTACTTTCAAACTCTAGCCACATTAATCCATTTCCAAACTCTAGCCATGACCCATCCCCCTTTGAAAACCTTCATAAAATATGTCGCAAGCCTTTTCAAAGGCTGGGACCCGCGGTTTATATCACATCGATCTTTTCCCTTATGCGAAACCATATTCGCCTATGTTCCTCCTCCACTTGTGATTGTGATATCGCAAATTTCAAGTCTTTCTAGCCAATTGTGATATCACATAAACCTGTCACCACTCTTACACCGATATTGTAAAACCCTTCCAATCTATCGATATCTCTCCTCTACCAATATCACTCCTCCACCTATATGTCCCCAGGTCCACCCATGGTTAAATTGCGCACATTTCCCACTCTCGATTGCAATCCCATTTTAATTGACGGCTCTAAGCGCGCCCCCCCCCCCCCCCCCCCCCCAATAACATAAACTACTCTAACGCCCCCTAAAAGTGGTTTTCCCTGCTCCCGCTATAACCCAAAATTCCACTTCACGTCACCCTCCACTTTCACTTCACTTCCACACCCCTACTGCCACATATCTCCTTCTGCATATCACTTCCCACCAAAAATCCTGACCCTAGCTTCACGTCAACTCCCAGCCTCCATCCACAATGCACCAACTCAACCAAGGGCGTCCACTCCTATCCCGATAGTATATTCATTCCCTCTAATCCCCAGCTGCCATGCGGCCCATCCTGCATAAACAGTTCTAAGAGAAGTGGACCTCCTGCTTTCCTTTGTAAATGCAGACCATAATGGGATTTTCATATTGATCGACAGCCAAGATCAACGAACGCTTCCACTCCATGAGAAAGCGAAGGTGTTTTTTGGCAAATATCCAGTGGCATGGTCATTAAAGAGAATGCAAGAAAATAGGGTAGAGACACAGTGGAACAGTAATTGCATTTTAAGCACGTTTCAATAGCAAATAGCACAACATATTTGAAGAGCCTGATGTTTGAGTTTCCACCAATACAGTGTCAGGCTTTAAATTATTGTAAAATTCCATACGACTCCCATTTGTATTCAAACTTTGTTGTAACAGAAATTCCTATGAAGGCTCGTAGTTTTATTAATCATATAGTATTAGATCTCATAGTTGTGGATTGAATCTAGCCCGAGTGGCAGATTATGTAAAGGGATCTCTTCCCTATAAATATATAGATTTTCGACTATGTAAAGGGGATCGATGATGTGAGAATCACTGTTATATTGTTTTCAATTAATAGAAAATACAGTTTGTAGAAATTATATTTTAACCTAAGATTCATTTCGTTTTCAGTCCCATCCTGTCATGTTCCTTAGTTGTTATTAGTTTTCACAGTTCGTTTATTACTTGGAAATCTATCAAACAACTCCAACTTCCTTCAATTTGTTGTGAATTTTGTAAATGTACTTATCCACCTTATTAAACCAAAGATGCCTCACTTTCCATAAAACAATGTTGTTTATTGTTGTTTTTCTTTGACTAACTCCATGCCCAATGGTGGCTACCCTCACACTCTTTCACCTGAAAAATCAAATAGAAAACCAAAGTTACCCATATGCATTCTTAAACAAAATTGAGAGAGCCCTCTCAGATTGGAAGGTCTAACTTCTAATTAAAAGCTGGCTTGAAATAGTTACACCAGGTTGAAAGGTTGACACAACTCAACCTGCTCCAGTTCAGTGATAAAATTTTGGTGCATCTACCGGGAGCCGAAAAGGTCCTTTTTCTGTGATTCTGTGATTCTCTTCAAGTATCTTCTTTCTAATTCCTTAGGGTAACAGGAAATCAGAAGTTCCAAAGGTTGTGATATTACCTTGGTGACTCCACTTTTAAAGAATATTGAAGATCGAAGTTTCTGGTGACTCCACTACTTGCAAATCAGTAGCTTGAAGATTTTCAAGATGAGTTCTACCGCAAGTCTATTCCAGTCATCATGAAGGTGAAGTTTCTTTCAATTGTAATCTCAAGTCATGGATTCGATTTTTATTCTGAGTTTTCCATATATGACCCACTACTAATTTTGTTCAAGCATAGTCAAGAAGCCCAAGTGTTGGATCAGCTCTTTGTTTTATATTGTTTGAATTAAGTAGGTGGATTTCTAGATGTTAGAGTAGGACATAAATAAGCTTTTTGGGCAAGCATTTCCTTTAGGTTTAGATTACATGTTGTAGTTTTATTTTCAGTTTGGTGAAGTGTGTTTGATGTAGTACTCAGATTGGGATAAGCCCAATGGTCAGGAAATTGGTTTGTTGGTTCTTTGCTGCACCACAAGGGCACAACATCCCCATTGGATCCAATGTTATCCATGACAACTCAAATAAATTTTATTTTTATTAGTCAAGGATTTCCACCACTGATCTTTTCATCTATCTGTTGTTTTTCTAAAAGAGTTTGTTGTGCTTAATATTTGGATATTAAGGAGGAAGGATAGATCCAGTCTATTTTTTTTTGGATAAATTCCCATATTCGAATCCCATTTCACCCATTCCTACTCTAGCCATGTTTCCCATTGCAACTCTAGTTTTATTTCCTACTTTCAAACTCTAGTTGCATTAATCCATTTCCAAACTCTAACTATGACCCATTCCCCTTTGAAAACCTTCATAAAATATTCTACAAGCCTTTTTAAAGGCATGGGCCTGCATTTTATATCACATCGGCCTTTTCCCTTATGCGAAACCATATCTATTTGTGTTCCTCCTCCGCTTGTGATTGTGATATTACAAATTGCAAGTCTTTCTCACCGATTGCAATATCACATAAAACTATCACCACTCCTACACCAATATCACAAAACCCTTTTGATCCATAGATATTGCTCCTATATCGATATCACTCCTCCACTGATAAGTCCCCAGGTCCACCCATGGTTAAACCATGCACATTTCCCACTCTCGATCGCAATTCCATTTTAATCCGACAAGTCTAAGGCATTTTCGCCACACCCCCCCTGCTATGTTTCTCTTTAATGAAGAGGGGGGGTCCAAAAAGTGGTTTCCTCGTTGCTACATGTCCTTCCCTCATGATTTCAAAACACCCCGCCCCTCTCCCCTCTAATACGATAAACTATTCCGACCCCCCTCCAAAAGTTGTTTTCCATGCTCCTGCTATAACCCACAATTCTGCTTCACTTCAGTCTCACTTTCGCTTCACATCACCCTCCACTTCCACTTCACCTTCACTCCCTTATTACCACATAACTCCTTGCTGCCTATCACTTCCGAACAATGACCCTGACCCCACCTTCATGCCAGCTCCCAGCCTCCATCCATAATGCGCCAACTCAATCATGGACATCCAATCCCTTCCCGATAGTATATTCATTCCCTCTGGTCCCCAACTGCCATGTGGCTCATCCTACATGAACAGTTTTGAGAGAATTGGCCCTCTTGCTTTCCTTCATAAATGCACACCACAATGGGATTTCCAGCTTGATTGACAACCCAGATCAATGAACGCTTCCACCCCGTCAGAAAGTGAAGGTTTTTTTTGGAAAATATCCAGCGGCATGGTCATTAACGAGATAACAAGAAAACAAGGTAGAGACACAGTGGAACAATAATGGCATTTTCAGCATGTTTCAACAACAAATAGCATAGCAAATTAGAAGAGCCAGATGTTCGAGTTTCCACCAATACAATGTCGCTCTTTAAATTATTGTAACAGTCCATACGACTCCAAATTGTATTCAAACTTTGTTGTAACAGAAATTTTTATGAAGGCTCGAAGTTTTATTAATTAGATAAGATTAGATCTCATAGTTTTGGATTGAATCTAGCCTAGGTGGAAGATTATGTAATGGGATATCTTCCCTATAAATATGTAGATTTTCGACTCTATAAAGGGGATCAATGATGTGAGAACCACTGTTATAATGTTTTCAATTAATAGAAAATACAGTTTGCAACAATTTTGTTTTAACCTGAGATTCATTCTAGTTTCAGTCCCATCCTGTCATGTTCCTTTGTTGTTATTAGTTTTCATAGTTTGTTGATTACTTAAAAATTTGTCAAATAGCTCCAACTTGCTTCAATTTGCTGTGAATACTGTAAATGTACATATCGACCCTAGTAAACCAAATATTCCTAAGTTTCCATAAAATAATGTTGTTTATTGTTGTTTTTCTTTGACTAACTCCATGCCCAATGGTGTCTACCCTCACACTCTTTCACTTGAAAAATAAAATAGAAAACCAGAGTTAGCCAGCTGCATTCTTAAAAAAAATTGAGAGAGCCCTCTCAGATTCGAAGGGCTAACTTCCAATTAAAATCTGGCTTGAACAGTTACACCGGGTTGAAAGGTTGACGCAGCCCAACCTACTCCAGCCCAGTGATAACAACTGTCTTACAGCAGATGGGTTGTTCAGGTTCTGAGGCAGGATGTATGTACCAAATAGTAGCAAGCTCAAGAAGTTGATATTAAGGGAGTTTCATGCGAAACCATATTCAGGTCACCCAGGTTATCAGAAGACACTGACAGTGGTAAATAAGTTTTATTATTGGCCGAACTTGAAGAGAGATGTAGCAGAGTTTGTGGCAAGGTGTTTCAAATTTTAGTGAGTGAAATTAGAGTGTAAACATATAAGTTGATTGCTAGAGCCAATCATGATTCTCGAATGGAAATGAGAAGTCAATTCCAAGGATTCCATCACAGGTTTGCCAAAGACAGTGAAGCAACATGATTCCATGATGGTTGTTATAGACAGGTTAACAAAATTTTCACACTTCATTCGAGTGAAATCTACATACTTAGCAAGTGATGTGGCACAGGTGTTCATCAGATATGTGGTTAGACTACATGGTGTTCCAAAGAAGAGTGTGTAAAACAAGGATGTGAGCTTCACTTCCAAGTTTTGGAAGGAGTTGTTTGCGGGTTTGGGAATTGAGTTGGCCATCAACATAGCTTATCATCTGCAAACTGATGGACAGACAAAGAGGGTCAACAAGATATTGGAGGACATATTGAGGATGTATGTGATGCATCAACAATTAAAGTGGGAATAGTATCTTCCACTGGTGGAGTTTGCATACAACAATGGGTATCAGGAATAATTGAAGATGAGTCCTTTTGAGGATTTATATGGGCAGAGTTGTAACACTCCTATCAGTTGGATTGATCTGGTTAGCAGGGTATTGATTGGACCAGATATGTTGGCAGACATGGAACAAGAAATGCAAGTAATCAAGAATAATTTAAAGGCATCATAGGATAGGAAAAAGAGTTATGCGTATAGGAATAGTTTGTTCAAGGATTTCCAGGTTAGGGAATAGTTGTATTTGCACAATAAACTGAAGAACAACTCCTTGCATATTGGATCATGTGCAAAGTTGGCACCATGGTTTTGTGGACCCTTCAGTATTATTGAGAGGATTGGGCCAGTAGCTTATTGACTTGCACTGCCTCCAACAGTGAAAGTCCATGATTTTTTCCATGTCTCATTGCTTAAGAAGTAAGTTAAAGATGTTGATCATGTAATTGACTGGTCTGTATTGCAGGTGGAACTAGATGGAGAATTCCAGTTGGGGCCTCAGTGTATATTGCAGAAAAAGGTGATCATGCTCTAGAATTGAGCAATTGATCAAGTTAAAGCGAAATGGAAGCACTTTGGGCCCAATGAAGCTACATGGGAGATGGCGGATTGGAGTGGGCTATGTATCCTTCCTTGTTTAGGAAAAGTAGCATTGATGTGGTGGTCTAGCATATGCTCTATGGTGGTTTGGTACATGCTTTATAGTGGTTTGATATTTTCTTTATGGCTGTTTGATATTTTCCTTATGGTGGTTTGATATATGCTTTATGGTGGTTGATATATGCTCTATGATGGTTTAGTATATGTTATATGATGTTTTGATATATTCTAAGATATGGTGTTTAGTATATGTTTTGATATATGTTTTGGTATCTATATTTTGATGATGTTGCTATATGTACACGTGTATGGATGTAAATAGCATAATGAGCTCTGTTATAAAGCTCCACTATGTGGTATGGGTGTCATGTTACAATGCTATCATGTGGTTATGTTATCATGATGTTATGAGGTCATTTGGATTGGCACTCAAATGGACGATCATTGTAAATAATGTAACGAGTTGTGTTATAAATCTTCACTATGCAGTATGTTGTCATGTTGTCATAATGTTTTGTTTTGAGCAAGTCTTCATTGTAAATACTGCATCGAGTTGTGTTATAAATATCCATAAGTAGTATGTCTTCTTTCAGCATGTTGCTGAGGTATATGTGTGATTGAATGTCGACAACGATGTCCCCTAAGGGGGAGGGTTCTGTAACAACCATATTTAAAATTCCATGTAATAAAAGTTAAAAACAATACCCACGGTTGATGGGACACTTATTCCAAGCTTGATGTTGGGCAGGACATCCTAGTGGGTGTTAATTTGGTAATTTATGGCTAAGGAAATTGGAAAAGGCAATGGCTAAGGCTTTGGAAAGGAAAAATGGAATTTTGGCACAATTATTTATGAAAATAATGCAAATTAGGAGAAAAAGTAGGTGAAAGGTCACAGGTTGCATGTGAGGAGGAAATTGAAGGAAAATAATGGAAAATGAAGAAAATAGAGGCCTCATTCATAAAAAGGCTTATGAGGATCATTTGGTAACCTTTTGTCAATTCAATGTTGGAGCTCTCTCTCATTATTCTCTCTCTCCCATACTCTTGGATACTTAGAGTTTTATTGGAGCATTCTTAAAGGGTGTGTCATAATTGGATCCTTGGAGCAAGAAGGCAAAGGAAGAGCAGGAAAGTGCAAGAAGGCATTAGGATCAGCAACTACATCAGATTAATTTTGCAAGTACTAAATTGCATGTATGATTTCTTCACTAGTTTTGGCATGCATGGCATATGCATGTGGTTTCTTGGTTGTGATCTATCATTGGCATGAAGGATTTCCTTGATTGAAGCATTGCCTGGATTGACAGTGGATTACCTAACCTTTCCATTTCCTAGATAGACATGGCAATTGTGGGTTTACTTTCATTGTTTGTTGTTGGTTGGTTCTCATGTTTCCTTAGCTTGGGTTGAGTTATTAGTTCTTGGAAGCCCTGTAATGGCTTGGGTTGAGTTACTAGTTATGGAAGCCTTCTTCTACAAACACTCTGGAATCCCTTGGTGGGTTGAGGTACTAGTCCTAGAAGCCTTGGTTGGACAAATGCTCTGGAAGCCCAACGGAAGTTGTGGGTTGAGTTCCTAGTCCTGGAAACCTTGTTTGGAACAAATGCTCTAGAAGCCTGGAAGACTTGGATGGAGACTAATCTGATGATGGTGTTGTGATGTGTGACCATGAGGTGGAATCATTGTTTGATGGGTTGAAGTGGATGGCCTCTAGAAGCCATGGATGAGTTTTTGATTGATGTGTTCTATGAGATCCGACATTCATGCTTGGAATATGGCACAGAGGTGATTGGTGAAAGAGAGACTTGGATCAGCTAATCTATGGTAGGGTGGAACATGGTAGTCTCATCTTTGGTTGTTTCATTGCATTCATTAATGAGAAATTCATTCCCTTGATTTTCATGTGTAAAATTTCTAATGTATACATGGATTTTGATGGCTGATATGTCCATTGTATTTATGTTCCTATTATGTTAGTTATATCTATATTTTATGACAATGGCTATGTATGGCTCTCAGCATGTTTTTACTTTTCTCTAAATGGATAATGTATCTATGATTTAATAAATGACAAGGCATCAAATGACAGGAGGAAAAAATGGTTCATGGCGATTCTCAGATAAGTATGAGATCCCTGTACTTAATTTTGTCGTTTACACTTGTAGGTTACATGTTGATGATATATTTGACAAAATGCCTGTCATGGCTAGTAGGGGTCTAGTTATGGTATTGTTTAGATTATTTCTTTTTCATCCTTGTTTACTTGTATTCTTACAAATTTTAATTGATCATTCCATTCTGGACAGTGTCCCAGGCGCTAGGCCGAAAAAAGGTGGCTCAAATACCAGACTACTAGCAAAATAGTGTGTTAATCTACAAGCTAACTGACCTAGGCAGTGTCTGGGGAGCGTTACTATGGCCTAAGTTGGTTAAAACAGTAGTAGGACCCAGGGACAGGCTGTCTGAGTGGTTGACTTGTCTCCTAAAGTTTATGTGGATGATGTTGGATGAATGTGTGTGATGTTACGTCCATTCCACTTCCTTAAGGTCACCTAGGAGGTCGAATCTGATCATAGTAGCCTCTCATCTCATGTTTACCCTGGTTGGTAGGGTTACTTTAGGTAGACCTGGGAGGGGGTGTTACAGTAAGTTTGATGCTAGAGATGATGAAGGGATATTTTTAGGTTATTCAAGTAAGAGTAAAGGCTATAGATGTTATAATAAAATTTATTTATTTTTATTTTTTTTAGAGGCGGTTCATAGATGGCCACTACATCCATGGAAAATCTGGGCAAGTCAACCCCAAAGGGAATTTTTTAAAGCATGTCAGTCAGACTAGCAGGGCATAACCCCAAGGGCATCGAGGAGAATTGACCCTATGACCTCCTAATCGGAGAGGTACTTAACAACGGGGATTCGACCAATTGAGCTAACCCTTGGGGATGTTATAATAAAATACTATGCAAGATTGTATACAATATTGATGTAAATGTGGATAAATATTTAGCTCTCAAAGAGAAACATACATGGTGTATCAACCAAATTAATTGAATCAACAATGGGTGTGAGTAAGAACAAAATTTGCAACCAGAAGAGGAAGAAGAAGCAAAGGTGACATGTTCTCATCCAAAACCTCCTTTGAGGTATGTTCAAAAGAATCACCTTGATAATCAAATTCTTGGTCATAGGGAAGTAAGAGTTCAAACTAGAAAAATGCTAATAAGCATTCCTAGTCAATCACATATTTCCGTGTTGTATATGATTGGACCCAAAGACTTTTCTCAGTATAGTTAATATAAGCAATTGATAAGTGCCATGAATGAGGAATTAGATTAGATTGAGAAAAATCAGACTTGGGAAGTAGTTCCAAGACCAATAAATAAAAATGACATAGGTACAAATTGGTCATCAAGAACAAGGTAAATGGTATTGAACAAGATAAGGGATAAGTCCATATTAGTATGTAAAGGATATGCCCAGGTTGAAGGAATAAACTTTGAAGAAACTTTTGCTCCTGTAGCAAGATTAGAGGCAATAAGAATGTTTTTAGTATTTTTCTGTCACAAGAATTTCAAAGTGTATCAGATGGATGCGAAATCAACATTCTTGAATGGAGAACTTGAAGAATTTTATATAGAACAACCTAAAGGTTTTTAGTTGTAAGACAACCCTTAGGACATGTGCAAGCTAAAAAAGGCATTGTATGGAATAAAGCAATCATCGAGGGCATGGCATTCTATATTAGACAAACATCTATAGTAGCAAGGCTTCAAAAGAGGGACGACTAATAGCAATTTGTATATCAAGTCTGAATGTAAATATTTTAGTGATTTTTGTTTATGTCATCAACATAATATTTAATAGTAATGTAGATTTACTAGGCCAAAAATTTGTAGTTGAACTGCAAGTTGAATTTGATATGTCTATGATTGGGGAACTCTAATTTTTCCTTGGTTTATAAATTACACAATCAAAAAAAGGCATGTTCATTTCCCAAGGAAAGTATCTCAAAGAAATGTTAAAGAATTTTGGAATGGAAGAGTGCTCACTTGTTAGTACTCCTATGGTCACTGGATGTAAGCCAAGTGAATATGATGAGTCAACAAAGGTAAATCAAACAATGTTTAGATCAATTATTGGAAACTTGTTGTACCTAACATCCTCAAGGTGGACATAGTGCAAGTTGTTGTTTGGTAGCAAGATACCAATCAACTACAACGCAGAGGCATTTCTTAACCACAAATATAATTTTCAAGTATCTAAAGGGCACAATGGATTATGGATTTTGGTATCCAAAGGGTGACACCTTATCATTGACTACATACACATATGTTGATTAGGTTGGAAGTGTAGATGATAGGAAAAGCACATGTGGTGGTTCTTTTCTTCTAGGGAATTGTTTGGTGCCTTGGCTGAGAAAAAATCAAACTTGTATCTCTCTTTCTATTGTTGAAGCCAAGTATATAGTAGTTGTGTGTTTGTAATAAACATGGTCAAAATTCCATGTAATAAAGTTAATAAAGGAAAAATAATATCCAAGGTCATGGGACATGTATTCCAACCTGAATGTTGGGAAAAACATCCTAGTGTGGGTGTTCATTTGGTTTATTATGGCTAAGGAAATTGGCAAAGGCAATGGAAAAGGATTTGGAAAGGAAAAGTAGCATTAATTGGCATTTTATTTAGAATGGAAATTAGGAGAAAAGGAAGGTGAAAGGTCACAGGTTGCATGTGAGGAAAAAAATGAAGGAAAATAATTGAAAATGAAAAAATAGAGGCCTCATTAATAAAAAGGCTTCTGAGGACCAGTTCACAACCTTTTGTCAGTTCAGTTTTGGAACTCTCTCTATTCTCTATCTCTCATACTCTTGGACACTTAGCCTATTCTGGGATCATTTTAGCATTGGGAAAAGAAGGCAAAGGAAGGACAAGAAAGCAAGAGGAATCAAGGATCAAGCAAGGAAGAGCGGGATACAAGCGGCTACATCGAGATTACTTGCAGGCATCGAGTTGCATGTATGTTTTACTTGCTAGTTTAGGCATGCATGGTATATGCATGTGTTTTTGGTTCTCTTTTTGTCTTTGGCATGGGTTTTTCCAAGAATGATAGTGGTTTTCGGCCCGACCTTGCCATTTCTGGATAGCCATGGTGTGATGGGGTTCTCTTGTTTTGGTTGAGTTGGATTATCGGATGGTTTCGAAACTAAGTGAGGTGGTCTCAAGGGAGAAACACAAGGCTTAGGAACCCTTGGACCTGTGAAGGTTGGATTTTGATAAAGCATGATTGTGTATGCTCTCGTTAGGCCTAGGAATCATTGACCAATGAATGGAGGAATATAAGGTAAATCCTAGAAGGTGGAGCCTCGTTGGGCCTAGCATTAGGGGATTTTTGAGGTCTAAAATGGGCCTCCTAAGAAAAATGTACAACCAAAAATAAACTTTATAAGAACCAATAGGATTCAATATGATGATGTCAACCACGGGAGATGATTCACCATTTTGGAGTAAAAAAGTAAAAATAATAAAAAATAATAAAACTATTTTTTCAACTCGTATTTTAAACTTATCTGCATAAGGTTTTGCTCAAATTTAGACTGGGAGTACTCATTGGATGCAAAATTTAATTCCTCATCCAAGGAGTACCCATGCTATATACTTTTGATGGACCCTACTACATGAAAAATGAGAAGTACATGAAAAACATGATTACAATCACGTTTTTCATGTATTTCTCATTTTTCGTGTAGGAGGGTCCATCGAAAGTATGCAACATGGGTACTCCTTGGATGAGGAATCAAATTATTCATCCAACGAGTGTTGCCACTCAAAATGTGAGTAAACCAATACGGATAGAAGTTGAAAATACGAGTTAAAAAATAAAAAATAAATAAATAAATAAAAAATAAAATAAAATAGATAAATAAATAGTTTTTCCTTTTTTCCCTCTAAAAGTTGATGATGTAATCAAATCTTATTTGATTATTTCCACTATTATTTTATAATTTCCCCTTGGAGGCCCATTTTAGACCTCAAAACTCCCCTAATGGAATCCTCGACCTGTGAATGACTTGATATAAGATAAATCCTAGAGGTGGAGATAAACAAATTCATCATTGTTTAGGTCGAGAAACCCAGAGGCATCCATGCTTGTTTAGGGCCTAGTGATTGTTGAGCATTGGAAAAGGTATGTATTTACCATTTATTTCTTTATCTTTTCCTTTGAATCATAACTTCTTTGCATTCTAAGATGGTAATATGTTAAAGAATTATGATAGAATTAAGGAGATTTGTGATTGATGCAAAATTACTAATTATTGTCTTTTTCTATACAGAAAGTGAAGAAAATGGAAAATCACTATTCAGGAGGAAAAGACAAAGCAGAAGCAACTGTTGTCCCTTTGACAGGAAGTCGTATCCAAATGAGGAGATCAAGATCGGAGCACATGATCCAGGAAAAGGAAGAGAAAATGCGGCATCAGCGCAAGAAGACAAAACAATAACTGGAGATCAAAGATATAACGAATCCCTCAGGA
Organism: Pinus taeda; assembly: GCA_000404065.3. NCBI lineage: Eukaryota > Viridiplantae > Streptophyta > Pinopsida > Pinales > Pinaceae > Pinus > Pinus taeda. The sequence continues at coordinate 92,278 of APFE030964345.1, read as the reverse complement.
TCCTTTGATCCTGAGGAACCGCTGCTTCAAGGCTTATTGGTACTCTTGATATTTCCACCTAGCCATTATAAAAAGGGACAACGGTGGTAGCCCAAGGGGCGGATATTATTGTCAATTTGTAGAACTTATTGTTGTAAACTTAACTTTGATCATCGACTCCCTTTGAAGAGCGATAGTTGTAACTCTGCCATTTATGATTAATATATAACTCAATTGTTGTTCCATTATTTGATCCTGGATTAACCGCAGTAGTGCTTCCCTGGTGGCTAAGGGCTCGACCCTAGTGGATCCACTTGCTTCTTGTATCATTATTTTACAATTACAGTCATGTGTGGTTTGATTTCCTTTACATTTCTTTAATTCACTTCACTCAGTAATATTTTGTTCCTGAACATTTCATTGAATTTATCTGTTATATCGAAATCATAATTGAATCGCACGATTATTATTTACAACCGAAAATATCATGAAACAATATTGCATTTCCTAATTCAGATTTCGTTGTTTATCTACAGTTGCTGTTGTTGTTCATTTACAGTGGCTATTGCTGTTCATTTACAGATTGATATTGTTGTTCATTTACAGTTGCGATTGTTGTTCATTGAGCTACAGTTCATGTATAATTGTGATTTCTATTCCTTTCACTGTTGTTAATTATAATTGCAATTTTTGTTCCTTTATACATGTGGTTAATGTCCATTATGTTAGAATAAGATTACTGATTCAATTACTCTATACTTTCCATGTGGTTACACTTAATTTGATTTGATGTTCCTTTCTTAGATTGTTGTTCAATTCCTTTCTTAGTTAAAGATAGTTGTTTGATTCTGTTATCACAAAACCAGTACTGATGGTTGCTACTTAGTAAGATCTCATGAAACTGTTTCAGACCAGGCTTTAGACCAAGGTTTAGCCTCCTTAGTCAGAGAAGGCTCTCTCACAGATTTTTGATATGCATTAAGGGCAAGAAAAGATGGCTAACTCTTTAAACAGTATATGAAATTTAA
>APFE030964345.1:50554-74424 GCA_000404065.3 Pinus taeda | reverse complement strand
ACTCACATCAATACCTTTTGAAATTCTAATTTCAAAGTGACACACATAGAAACCTATTCACTTAAACAAATTTTTTTTATATGAAACTTTGGACATACATGGACTGTGGTTCTAAGTGATAACAGATTCCTTTCGATTAAGATTGTTGCTCAATTCATTCTTGTAGATTAAGATTTGTTGTTCAATCTTTTCAATAGATTTAGTTGTTGTTCCTTTTCTGCTAATGAATTGTAATTTCCAGCATTTACTTGAGTGTGGATAGAAAGATCTACAACTGTAACAAACATTGACTACTGATGTCTAAGTTCTCATATTGAAGGTCTTGTCTATGATTGATTTCCATTTACATCAGCTTATAGGGGAAAAAGTTATCATTACTGCATCCTTGACTGATGATTGTTGTAGTTTCTTGAGTGAATGATTTAGTTACAAAACATTTAAGTTTCTTGCCATTACAATTAGATTTTGTTTCCATCATTCATTTACTTTTGTAAGCACTATACTGTAAACATTACTCTTGAACAAGTGACCACCTCATACTGAGTACACTCTTGAGATAAAAAAATCGTACCTAGATTGATAATTAATGTAGGGTAAATAGGGGTTAAAAGACACCTTTTTATTGCTCAATATTTTGGCGTTTTTGTTGGGGAGAGTGTAGTCATTTGTTTCTTTTGAAAAGAGAGTAGTGTAAGTACCTGCTAGGAGAGAGTTGGGTTTTAAAAATGGAAGGTAAGAACCTGCGTACGGAGCATGTAACAACCCTGCTCCCTCGCCCGCTTTCTTACAGATTTGTTGATTATTTTGGGTAGAAATAAGTATTTGATTTGTGTGCATGACTAAGCAGAAAAAGCCTGAAAAGAATCCTAAACCACTACCCAAACCTGATAAAGCTAAGGGACTGGTGACCCTTGGTCGATCAACCTTTATAGACGATATCCTTAAAAAGGCAGAATCTCAGCCATCAATAGGCCCTATAAAAGCTGCTTCTAGACAACTTACTAGTTCCCTTCGGGCCACAGAATCAACATTTGTAGCCATTGCTGAGGTGCACAGCCAAATAGAGGAGAAAGATTTTCAAGAAATTGAGAATTCTAGCCCAAAATTGTTACAAGAAGGGAACCTTAGTAATCTATGCAAAGGAGGAGGAGAAATAGGGGAAACCAAAGAACCGAGATCTCCTCTTGGAATAGTTCGGCCACTAAGCAGCCCAGATAAGGGAAGTGATGTCAAAATCATCCAGAACAAAGTTGAAGAACATGAAGGGCTAAGATCCCCCCAGATATTAGTTCAGCAAGGAACTCTCATGATCCCAGACAAAGGAAGTGTTATTAAGGCCATTCCTACTCCTTCTAGCTAGCCTAGGAATACACCCCTAGAAATCCCAGAAGGATATTGGCACATATTTGACCAAATGGCCCAAAACCAGCAGACACCCCAAACCTCCACACTACAATATCCTATTGTAGATACTGCAGTTAATGCACCTGTGAAGGCCATTCCTCTTCAACATATTCCTACATTCCATGGCCTAACATCAGAAGATCCAGACGCATTTTTGTTTGAATTCGATGTGCTATGTCGGGGGTACGACTATACCACCGATCCCCGAAAGCTAAAATTATTCCCCTCTACATTAAAAGGGGCTGCTTTACGATGGTTTATGGGGTTAGGTGGAGGTGTTATAAACGACTGGGATCAGATGAAAGGTGCTTTTCTAAAGAAGTATCAGGATTATTGTAGGTCTAGAGAATTAAAGGATGAAATATTTCAGATGGTAGCCACACCTAATGAGACACTAGAAGAGTATGTTGAACGCTTTTAGTATAATCTTCAGAGGTTGCCTTATGTATCACTACCCTTACCTGAAAATGTATTAAAAAAGACATTAATTAGAGGCATGAAGGAATAATGGGTTGAAACACTAAATATTATGGGAAAAGGTGACATCTATCGAGAAAATTTTGTTGACATTATTGATTTCTCCATCAGGAGTTCACGAGGCAGCACAAGGCTAAAACCAGCGAAATGTGACATGCTCACAAGGGACAACAAGATCTCCAGTGGAGGAGTAACCTGCACAGAAATCGGGAATTTACTGGAGAATTTCAAAATTGATATATTGGGGACTCTGACAACACAACTTGATATTATGCAAGCTAAACAAAAGCAAGCAGAAGTGGAGCAAAATATGGCAATATTCTACCCTAGATGAAGAAAGAAACACAACCATAAAGAGTGTCCATTGGATGCAGTTCAAGTCTGCGCTATTTGTACAAAAGATCACTCCACAGAGAACTACCCCTCATTCCCGAGTTTGAAAGTAGTGTACAAAGAAGCAGAAGAAGAATCAGAACTAGTGTACCTACTCAATCAGCACCGTCAATGGCAGCCACGACAACCAGTTATGCTCTCTGATCCATATTCTTCTTTCCAACCTCTGCAATATCATGCTCAACAATATAATACAATATGGCAAAATCAGCCACCCTTTTCAAATTGGTCACAACAACCATTTCCTTCATCACCATAGCCAAATCAAACAAGCCAATCTAATTGGCCAAATTTTTCCTACTCTCCACCATATTGGCAAAACAATGCATATCCAATGCCATGGTCCCCCCCCACTTCACATAGTCAAGTCCAGCAGACAAACTAGCAAAGACCGATGAATCAGTCAGCAGGAACCATTCCACTCTCTCAACCCACACTTCCAGCGCCATATACACTACAACAAAATCCCCAGTCCAACTTAAGATCGCAACTCCTAGCCCAACCCAACCCGAACCCAAATAATAGACCCGTTCAATCTGTTCAAATAATCTAAACACTAGAACGAGAAACCAATCTAAGGGAGTGCAACGACCTTCAATTAAGGTCTGGGTGCATAATAAAAACTGAGGGAGATAAAAATACTCAAGTTGAAAATCAATTACCCGTAGAACAACCACTACAAGAAGAGAATGTGGTCAGACAACAAACTCATGACCAAGAAACCACATCTTCTCCCCCATTCCCAGAACGATTAATCATACCGCACCCTATAGAACATCCTGACTTTGATATTCTGGGAGAACTAAGAAACTTGTGTATAAAAATCCCACTCCTCCAAGCTATCCAAGACATCCAAATATATGCAAAAACAATCAAAGAGTTATGTATAAGAAAGCCAAAGAGGAGGATAACAACTAACCCAACTGTCCAAGTAGTTGGCACCCTATCTGATTTGTTATCAAGAAGAGAAGCACCTGTCAAATATGAAGACCCAGGGAATCCTATAGTGATGGTGCAAAGAAATGGACAAACCTTTTCAAATGACCTTATTGATTTAGGGGCTGCAATTAATATTTTAACAACCAACACTTGTCAAAAACTGGGCATTACATTAGTGGAACCAACCTCCACCTTATTAGAACTCGCTGATCGATCAGTAGTTAGGCCAGAAGGTACACTACATGATGTAATGGTATCCATAGATTCCTGGGAATACTCTGCCGACTTTCTGATAATCAACCCCAAAAACCGACTTGATGGACACCCTTTAATCTTAGGTAGACCTTGGCTTACGAATGTTGATGCTTACATTGGCTTCCGACAAGGCAGTATGACTATAACTAGAGGGAGTAATATCAAGAATCTAGCTCTATACCCTCCAGCCCAGCCAAGTGTAACAATAATAAAAACTAACAAACAACCTGTATCATACCTCATAGAAAACATTAGGTCCCCATTACCCATAGAAGATGCCCTCGATTTTAAAAATCAAACAGAGGATGATGTTATTCACAACTTCAATAACCAATCCGAATCCAGACCCCATGTACAATGTCACATGATAGACGCAACATTTGACAATGAACTAGAAGAAGATCCCCTCAAAGACACTCATGATCAAACAATACCCACTACCTCTATTTCAAACAACAAAACTATAGAGTTTGAGCCAGGAAAAACCTTGAACATTAACAATAACCTAACTCCTGAACAAGAAGAAAAGCTGGTCCAACAACTGAGAAAATATAAGGAAGCTTTTGCATGGGATTATCCAGACATGAAGGGAATTGATCCCCAGTTGTGTACACACCACATTTATACAGAAAAAGATGTTAGACCCATTCACCAACCCCAACGGAGACTCAACCCTCACCTGAAAGATATTGTGAAAGTTGAATTACAAAAAATTTTGGATGTAAACTTTATTTACCCAATCTCCAATAGCAAGTGGGTCTCTCCACTAGTAGTGATGCCAAAGAAGAATGGAAAGTGGAGGATTTGTGTAGGTTACAGAGAATTAAACAAAGCAACACAAAATGACCACTTTCCCCCTCCATTCATTGATCAGGTATTAGACACATTAGTAGGAAATAAATTATTTTCTTTCTTCAATGTATTCAGTGGATACAATCAGATTCAGATTGCCCATGAAGACCAGGACAAAACTACTTTTACCTCTCCTTGGGGAACATTTGCTTACAGAGTCCTACCCTTTGGCCTATGCAATGCCCCTGCCACATTTCAAAGGGCCATCCTCAACATCTTTTCAGATTTAATAAATGAAGGGTTCGAAGTATACATGGATGATTTCACACCATATGGAGATGATTTAGAGCCAGCACTAGACACATTAGAAAAGGTGTTGCAATGATGTATCGCCACCAGGCTCTGCTTGAGCCATGAAAAGTGCTATATGACGATGATAGAAGGGCTCATCCTAGGTCATTATATCTCAACAGCTAGAATACAGGTAGATCCAGCCAAAATTCAAATAATTTTGTTAATACCTACTCCTACCACACAGACAGAGGTACGCAGTTTTCTAGCATTTTCTAGTTATTATAGGAGATTCATAGAACATTTCTCTCAAATAGTTGCACCTCTATATGCACTGACAAGGAATGTTGATTTTGTTTGGACAGATAAATGCAACTGCGCTTTTAAGGATCTGGAAAAGCTTGTGTCAACAACCCCAGTGCTCAAAGGCCCAAATTGGGACCTGCCATTTCAAATTTCATCATATGCTTCAGACACAGCTATTGTAGCAGTCCTTGGGTAGGAAGAAGACAAAAAACCATATGCAATTTATTATATTAGCAAGAATTTGTCTCCTGCTGAGCTAAACTATACCATTACTAAAAAAGAGTTTTTAGTTGTAATACATGTTGTAAATAAATTTAGGCATTATATCACTAGATATCTTATTGTTTTATATACAGATCACTCTGCCATAAAATATTTAGCAAAAAAACCTATTACAAATGGTAGAGTAATAATATGGTTGATTTTATAGCAGGAATTTGACATCACAATAAAAGATCGACCTAGGAAAGAGAATCTTGTAGCTGATTTTCTCTCACGAATGCCAAAGCCAGCGGACACAACAGCAATTGAAGATCAATTCCCAGATGAACATTTGTTTGTTGTTACTGTCAAGACACCCTGGTATGATAATGTTGCAAATTATTTAGAAGTAGACAAATTACTAAAGCATCTAACCCCCAATGAATGAAAACAGATTGTGCAACGTAGTACCCAATTTTTGTGGATTGGGAGCTACCTATTTCATTCAGGGCCAGATATGCACATCAGAGATGTGTCCATGAAGATGAAATATTTGACATTCTGAAATCTTGTCATGACGGACCATGTGGCGGACATTTCACAGATCGCAAGATTGGTCACAAGGTTTTGCAAATAGGTTATTACTGGCCCACAATCTTTAAGGACGCTAAGAAATTTGTTCAAGCCTGTGACAGTTATCAAAGAGCGAGACACCTTTTTGTTGGTCCTTTCCAAAGGAACAACACGTTCTTTTCCAAAGGAACAACACTTTTTCATTTTGCTATTCCTTTCCGAAGGAACAGCATTTCCACCTTTTTGTTGTTCCTTTCCAAAGGAACAACACTTTTGCATTTTGTTGTTCCTTTCGGAAGGAACAACATTTCTGCCTTTTTGTGGTTCCTTTCTGAAGGAACAACACTTTTGCATATTGTTGTTCCTTTCCAAAGGAACAACATTTCTGCCTTTTTGTTGTTCATTTCCGAAGGAGCTGTTCCTTTCCGAAGAAATAGCACTTTTGCATCTTGTTGTTCCTTTCCAAAGGAATAACATTTCTGCCTTTTTGTTGTTCCTTAAAAAGGAATAGCACTTTCACATTTTGTTGTTCCTTTCCGAAGGAACAACATTTTCACATTTTTGTTGTTCCTTTCTGAAGGAACAACATTTCTGCATTTCTGCTATTCCTTTCCGAAGGAACAACACTTTCGCATTTGTTGTTCCTTTCCAAAGGGACAGCATTTCCACATTTTTGTTGTTCCTTTCCAAAGGAACAACACTTTCGTTTTGTTGTTCCTTTCCGAAGGAACAACACTTCTGCCAGATTGTTTTGTCGTTCCTTTCTGAAGGAACAACACTTCTGCCAGATTGTTTTGTCATTCCTTTTAAAGGAAGAACACTCCTTTGCATTTTTTTTCTTTCTTTTTGCCGGCCTTTTCAAAGGAACAACAGTTTCGATTTCGGATGATCTTAGGTTGTTCCACCAAAAGAGCGGTATTTTATTTCACGCCTTTTTCTTTTTTTTTTCGTTTAAGGAACAAATGTTGTTCCTCTTAAGGAATAACAATTTCGAGTGTATTTTTTTTATTACTTGTTGTTCCTCTTAAAGGAACCATGGTTTTTGTGTGCAGATGTTCTTTTGCTATCCCTCTTAAGGAACAACACTTTCTGAATGCATTTTTTTGTTTTTGTGTGTGTATGTGTTTCATCATTTAGAGGATTTTTGTGAATGATGGTTCATTTAAAGACACAGGTATACATTTATGCAAGAACACAAAAACTAGAGGATACTGAAATTAGCAAACCAAAGAAAAATCGTTATCTTTAGAGAAATTGCTTTGAATCGATAAAGAATAAAGAGGAAAGGACACAACTATTTATATCACTTTGTTGTCCTTATTTTCACTAAAACCAATTTGATTGATTATTTTTATCATGTTGGTTCTTTCTTAAATCTTCATAATTCTCTTTGATCATTATTATTGAATAAGAATAAGGGCATATTTTCCTCTATTGAGATGTTCAGAATTCTTCCACCATCTCTACTCTTAAGGAGTGTTAAGCCATCCTCTGTATATAAATAGGAAAGTGCTATATAAAAGAAATATATATATATACATATATGATTACTAACATGATTTGTCAGATGAAGGATAGGGGGTCTCATCAAAGAGCCAGCCTACCATGATCATAAGGAAGCAAGTGAAGTGGCATTCCCACTATGGCCACCACATCAGGGATATGATCTAAGAGGCATATCAGAAAAATAAAAAAGTCCTTGGAACAGGAGGTCTCATCATGAGCCGACCTACCCATCTTTCACTCCTTCCTGGTGAATGGCATTGTGATTCATCTAGTTACCAAGCCAGCACAATGGCTTCCATTCTGGCATCACATAACACTTTCCTAGGCATACATGAAGGATTATGATTTGCAGGAAGATCATTCCATGGTGAGGGGGAGGCAAATTACAGTAACAGATGTGATAATTGCTGAAGTATCGAGACTGCTAGCCGTTGGACCAGTATGGACCCAGAAAAAAGTGAGACTTCAAGACGTTATAACCATCTTTTGGAATGAAGGACAGAGCCTTACTGTCAAAGGAAAAGGAGTCATGCCTCCAACCCTGGGAGAACCTTGGGCAGAATTAGCCAGAATTCTACAAAGCTGCATCACATGCAATGGCAGAAAAGATGTGGTAAGACCATGCCATCTCAAACTGTTAGTTGTATTAAAACAAAAATGTGTTGTGAATTTTCCCGCATACTTAAATTTTTTACTGCATGATGCTGCTCAGAGTATAAGAAAATCTCGTCATGTAGAAATGGTAGTAAGTCATCACGGCCTAATTCGGCTAATAGTTAGTTATAGTCTTGCTCAACAGCAGATTAGTTAGGAAGAATTGGTATTCTCAATAGATGGGGGATTGGCCTTACCAACCCCAAAACGAAAAATAACTAATAGCACATCAATGAGACCACAAAAATGAAGACAAACTACTAGATTGGGGAGAAGCAAAGGAATGCTCAGAAATCCCCAAGAAAACAGTAGCCAACCATTAGAGATATATGACTCAGAGGACGAGAAACCCCCACGACTTGAAGGAGGGGAAACAATGAAGAAGAAGAATTAGAAGAAAATGAAGAAGAGGAACGGGAAGAGGAAACTGAGAACTCTAGCGAGGAAGAAGGGGAGGAAGCAGAGAAACCCAGCGAAAGCCCATTATAAAACCCTCTACAAGAAGATGAATTCGCCCAAATTTTAGCCAACATGGGGGAGTATATCTAGCCCCACAGCCCACTTAACCTCGATATTGAGACAGGACAATTACAGGAACACTCTGCTCACAGTAAGAGTGCATCCGAGGAGATGGACGATGAGGAAGAAGAAGAAAGGCAATCACAGGAACACTTTGCTCACAGCAAGAGTGCATCCGAAGAAATGAATGATGAAGAAGAAGTAGAAGCAGAAGCCACCCGGGAAATAGCAGATCAATCCAAGGTTTCCTCCCATAAGAAACTTGATTAGCAGAATGAGAACACTGAAGAAGTAACTTCCCTTGAATCATAACTTCTTTACATTCTAAGATGGTAATATGTTAAAGAATTATGATAGAATTAAGGATATTTGTGATTGATGAAAAATGACTAATTATTATCTTTTTCTATACAGAAAGTGAAGAAAATGGAAAATCATTATTCAGGAGGAAAAGAAAAAGCAGAAGCAATTGTTATCCCTTTGACAGGAAGTCGTATCTAGACAAGGAGATCAAGATCGGAGCGCATGATCCAGGAAAAGGAAGAGGAAACACGGCATCAATGCAAGAAGACAAAACAATAACTGGAGATTAAAGATATAGTGAATCCCTCAGGATTCTTTGATCCTAAGGGATCACTGCTTCCCTGGCCATTATAAAAAGGGATAGCACTAGTAGCCCAAAGGGCAGATATTATTGTCAATTTGTAGAACTTATTGTTGTAAACTTAACTTTGATCATCGACTCTCTTTGAAGAGCGATAGTTGTAACTCTACCATTTATGATTAATATATAACTCAGTTGATGTTCCATTATTTGATCCTGGAGTAATCGCAGCAGTGCTTCCCTGGTGGCTAAGGGCCTGGCCCTAGTGGATCCACTTGCTTCTTGTATCATTATTTTACGATTACAGTCGTGTGTGGTTTTATTTCCTTTGCATTTCTTTAATTCGCTTCACTCAGTAATATTTTTTTCCTGAACATTTCATTGAATTTCTCTATTGTATCGAAATTGTAATTGAATCGCAAGATTATTATTTACAACCGAAAATATCATGTTGTGCCTTCTCAAACAATATTGCATTGTCTAATTCAAATTCTATTGTTTATCTATAGTTGTTGTTGTTGTTCATTTACAGTGGTTATTGTTGTTCATTTACATATTGATATTGTTGTTCATTTATAGTTGCGATTGTTTTTCATTTAGCTACAATTCACATATAATTGCGATTGTTGTTCATTTCGTTGTTGTTTAATTATAATTGCAATTTTCGTTCCTTTATACATGTGGTTAATGTCCATTATGCTAGAATAAGATTACTGATTCAATTACTCTATATTTGTCGTGTGGTTACAATTAATTCGGTTTGTTGTTCCTTTCTTAGATTGTTGTTCAATTTCTTTCTTAGATTGTTGTTTAATTCCTTTCTTAGATTGATGTTCAATTCCTTTCTTAGTTAAAGATAGTTGTTCGATTCCTTTCGGTTAAGATTATTGCTCAATTCATTCCTGTAGAATAAGCTTTGTTGTTCGATATTTTCAATAGATTTCCTTGTTGTTCCTTTTTTGTTAATCGAATTGTTATTTCCAGCATTTACTTGAGTGTGGATAGAAAGATCTACAACTGTAACGAACATTGACTACTGTTGTCTAAGTTCTCAGATTGAAGGTCTTGTCTGTGATTGATTTCCATTTACATCAGTTTACAGGAGAAAGAGTTATCATTACTGCATCCTTGACTGATGATTACTGTAGTTTCTTGAGTGAATGATTTAGTTACAAAGCATTTAACTTTCTTGCCATTACAATTAGATTTTGTTTCTAGCATTCATTTATTTTTGTAAGCACTATACTGCTTTCATTACTCTTGAACAAGTGACCGCCTCAGATTGAGTACACTCTTGAGATAAAAAAATCGTACCTGAATTGATAATTAATGTAGGGTAAATAGGGGTTAAAAGACACCTTTTTATCGCTCAACAGTGATCTGGTGGGATTGTTGTAAAGTCGGGTTGTATTGATGAGGGTTTCGGGCCTAGGAATCCCTTGGTGGATATACAATAACGCTCGAGAAAGCCTTGATTAGTTTTTTTGTGAGTCCCACATTCATGTTTGGAATATGGCACAGGGGTGATTGGTTGAAAGAAATATTTGGTTCAGCCCAATCTATGGTCAGGTAGTTTGTGAAAGTCCCTAACTTGGTTGGCTTATGCATATATTAATAATAACTCATTTTCCTTTGGTATTTCATGTGTAAATGTACTTTTTAATACGTGGTTTTTATGGTTGTTCTACTCTTGTTATTCTATTGGTTATAAGCATGGTTCATAATAGACTTTGGTTATGGATCTCATCATGATTTGATTAGTACAAGAAATGTGAATGAATATACGACCTAATAGATTATAATGCAACTATTTTGATAAGGCATCAATTATTCTTGAAGATTCTCAAATAAGTATGAGACACTTATGCTCAGATCATTGGTTATGACCTATATATTACATGTTTATGATATGTTTGACGGAATGCCTGTCATGGCTAGTAATGGATAGTTTAAGTCCTTCTACCAATTTTTTTATTAGTAGCTTTAATTCGTTGTTATTTATCATTTCTGAAAGTTTCATGAAGTTCTGGGTAGAGGCCTGGGACCTAGCCTTGAACAAGTGGCATAGAATCTAAGGTCGTTGTCTCAGAACTGCTTGAAAAAGGGCATAGTCACATGCATGCCTTGTTGTGAGAGTGACTAGAGGGTCTCAGTCATATGCATGGCTTGTCATGGGAGCAACTAGGGGTCTATCTCATCAAAATGAAAAGTTGTCTCATGGGTTGGGCACCTAGGAGGGTTAGTTGTCTCCTAAAGGTTTTGTAGCTCTTGAGAAAGGTTAGATTGGTTTTTTTTTGTTGCTTCCACTTCCTTAACTATAAATGGGGAGTTGAATCACATCATAGTAACTCTTTGTCACATGCTTATGCCAGTGGACCAGTTATCTTGGGTAAATGTGAGAGGAGGAGGTTATAGAATGGTATGAGAGAATGGTTCACCCCTTGGACCGGATGGGCAGAATGTGTTTGTCATGCATACATGTTGATTGCATATGCTTTCTTTATGCTTGTGTTCTATGCACCTGTTCTGTAGGAATGGTTGTGGTTGTGTCTCTATGTGAAAGTTGATTAGTGTTTTTGTTGGATGTATTTGTTTGGAGTGCATGTTTGTTATGCATGTCAGTGTCTATACATAATTATGCATACATTGACATGGTTATGGTTGTCATGCATGAGGTCATGATATGTGGTTGGTATGGTCATGCATGATATCTAGATAATGGTTGAAATTATGTTTATATACTAATATGATTATGTTTATACATTTATTGTGCTAATTGGGTTGATCTTATAAAGGAGATATCCTCCCCTGAACTATACTGAGGTATGTTGATTATGTTATGTTTTGGTTTAAACTGACATGGTATACTTGCGGGAAGAAGATCAAATATGACTAGCAATATGGTAGACTCCAGTTCACGAGACTCTCCCTATGGATCAGATGAGAAACATGGTGGTGAGAACTCTTCTAACTTAGCAGACACATTGAGAAGTTTGAAGGCAATAATAAGAAGTTTCAAAGTAGATAATGACATAATCATTCAAGCATAGGAGAAAAAAAGTAGAAGTTATTGCAATAATTCTTAAGAGTTTGTGAGACTTACAGAGACAGGGATTGGTTAGGATAAGATATGGGCAGGAGGATAGGACTAATGGGGTAAGTAGACCTCATCGAGGACACAGGTTGGATAGGGATTATATGATTAGAGATGGAAAGTTCTTGGATACACCAGATAGGAGAGGTGATGGATATAGGTTCTACTCTAGTTCCAGTTCTGACAGGTACCATGGTCATCATCGTTATCATCCTTACATGATAAATGATAGGGGATATTTTCCAAATGAATTCAAGAAATCCAATCCACCTGCCTGTGATGGGGATTTGAAGAATTCAGCGGATGCAAACGCATGGATACTTAGGATGAAGAAGTTCTTTGAGTTGCATTATTACACAGAGAACATGAAGGCCATAATAGCTATCTTCAACCTCAAAGGGAAAGGAAACATTTGTTCGGAAGATGTGAAGCAAGTTAGAGACATCAATATAGAAGAGTTGAGTTGGAATGAATTTAAGAGACTTCTCATAAAGAAATATTTTTTAGATAAATACTACAACAGTAAAGACAAGGATTCTATGAACTAAAGATTGGATCAATGATGAATGAGGAGTATACAACCAAGTTCCTAGAGTTATTGAGGTATGTATCATATCTTAAGGATGAAAAAGCCAAAGTTCAGAGATTTGTCAGTGGATTTCCATTAGCATTTAGAGATCGGATTGAGTATGAAGCATTGTTATGAGCAATCAAATCACAAGAGAGAGTCTCGACAAGGTTGGAAAGGGAAAGATAAGGCTAAAGGTAAATGGTAGCCAAAGTGAACAAGACCCCAATATGAAGGTAAGAAAGAAAGCGTTGTGCCTTACAAGAAGTTTAATGGACCTCATCCTGGAGAACAACAGAATGAAGGTGATGATAAGGGACGACTGCAGTGTTGGACATGTGGTAAGGAGCATCTCAAGAGATATTATCCACAGAATCAGGGTGGTAGGCCTCAGATTTACAGTGCACATGATGCTCAGACAGTTGGGGATGTTGGGCAGAGAATTCAATGGATTTATAAAACATTGGATAACAAGCAAGTGGATCACCAGGAATCTATTAGCGATATGGATGATAAGTTTCGTGATCAAGTTGTGTTTATTTTTATTGACCTTAGATCTAATTATAGTTATGTAAGTCCTTACCTTGTGGATAAGTGTGGTTTGAATAAAAAAGTGCATGCAAAATCTTAGTTAGTGCAATTGGATACAATTACAAAGAAGAGAGTTCATCATTGGGTAAGATATTGTGCATCCGATTTGAATGGTATGCCTACCTCAATACATTTGAATGTATTGTCATTGGGATCATATAGTATGCTTTTGGGTTTGTACTAGTTGCATCTTCATAGGATTACGGTGGACTACTATGACAAATCTATTGAATGTTTGGATGAAAATGGGGAACAAATAATATTGCAAGGTAAGAAGAAATCTACATTAGTTAGAATGGTGAAAACTATGCAAGCAAAGCACAGTAGCAGAAAGGGGTGTGTGTTACTTGCAGTGCATATTTCTAGAGATAAAGATAAGGATGTTGAGGATGCAGATGTTATGAAGAGGTATCTAATCTTGCAGTGGTTTCAGAATGTGTTTCTAGAATAAATTTTTAGAGTTTCCACCTCACACAGAAGTGGACTTCTCTATTGAGTTGGTACGAGGGGTAGAACTAGAATCAAAGGCACCATACAGGATGAGCACACTAGAGTTAGTAGAGTTGAAGTTGCAGTTGAAGGAAGTGCTTGAAAAGAGATACATCAGGCCAAGTGTATCACTTTTGGGTGCACTAGTGTTGTTTTTGAAGAATAAGGATGGTCCTCTTAGGTTATGCATTGATTACAGATAGTTGAACAAGCTGACCATCAAGAAAAGGTACCCATTATCGAGGATTGATGACTTGTTCGACCAGTTGAAGGGAGAAACATTATTCTCGAATATTGACTTGAGATCAGGATATCATCAGGTACACATTAAAGAAGAGGACATCTACAAGACTTCTTTCCAAACCAAGTATGGGCATTATGAGTTTGTTGTAGTTCCATTTGGTTTGAATAATTCTCTAGCTACTTTTATGTGCTTGATGAATAGTGTGTTGTGTCCTTATTTGGAAAATTTTGTCATTGTATTCATTGGTGATATATTGATATATTCTAAGAATGAGGTTTGTTGAGCATTAGAAAAGGTATGTATTTACCATTTAGTTCTTTATATTTTCCCTTGAATCATAACTTCTCTACATTCTAAGATGGTAATATGTTAAAGAATTATGATAGAATTAAGGATATTTGTGATTGATGAAAAATGACTAATTATTATCTTTTTCTATACAGAAAGTGAAGAAAATGGAAAATCATTATTCAGGAGGAAAAGATAAAGCAGAAGCAATTGTTGTCCCTTTGAAAGGAAGTCGTATCTAGACAAGGAGATCAAGATCGGAGCGCATGATCCAGGAAAAGGAAGAGGAAACACGGCATCAATGCAAGAAGACAAAACAATAACTGGAGATTAAAGATATAGTGAATCCCTCAGGATTCTTTGATCCTAAGGGATCACTGCTTCCCTGGCCATTATAAAAAGGGATAGCGCTAGTAGCCCAAAGGGCAGATATTATTGTCAATTTGTAGAACTTATTGTTGTAAACTTAACTTTGATCATCGACTCTCTTTGAAGAGCAATAGTTGTAACTCTACCATTTATGATTAATATATAACTCAGTTGATGTTCCATTATTTGATCCTGGAGTAATCGCAGCAGTGCTTCCCTGGTGGCTAAGGGCCTAGCCCTAGTGGATCCACTTGCTTCTTGTATCATTATTTTACGATTACAGTCATGTGTGGTTTTATTTCCTTTGCATTTCTTTAATTCGCTTCACTCAGTAATATTTTGTTCCTGAACATTTCATTGAATTTCTCTATTATATCGAAATTGTAATTGAATTGCAAGATTATTATTTACAACCGAAAATATCATGTTGTGCCTTCTCAAACAATATTGCATTGTCTAATTCAAATTATGTTGTTTATCTACAGTTGTTGTTGTTGTTCATTTACAGTGGTTATTGTTGTTCATTTACAGATTGATATTGTTGTTCATTTATAGTTGCGATTGTTTTTCATTTAGCTACAATTCACATATAATTGTGATTGTTGTTCATTTCGTTGTTGTTTAATTATAATTGCAATTTTCGTTCCTTTATACATGTGGTTAATGTCCATTATGCTAGAATAAGATTACTGATTCAATTACTCTATATTTGTCGTGTGGTTACAATTAATTCGGTTTGTTGTTCCTTTCTTAGATTGTTGTTCAATTCCTTTCTTAGATTGTTGTTTAATTCCTTTCTTAGATTGATGTCCAATTCCTTTCTTAGTTAAAGATAGTTGTTCGATTCCTTTCGGTTAAGATTATTGCTCAATTCATTCCTGTAGATTAATCTTTGTTGTTCGATATTTTCATTAGATTTCATTGTTGTTCCTTTTTTGTTAATCGAATTGTTATTTCCAACATTTACTTGAGTGTGGATAGAAATATCTACAACTGTAACGAACATTGACTACTGTTGTCTAAGTTCTCAGATTGAAGGTCTTGTCTATGATTGATTTCCATTTACATCAGTTTACAGGAGAAAGAGTTATCGTTACTGCATCCTTGACTGATGATTACTGTAGTTTCTTGAGTGAATGATTTAGTTACAAAGCATTTAACTTTCTTGCCATTACAATTAGATTTTGTTTCTAGCATTCATTTATTTTTGTAAGCACTATACTGCATTCATTACTCTTGAACAAGTGACCGCCTCAGACTGAGTACACTCTTGAGATAAAAAAAAATCGTACCTGAATTGATAATTAATGTAGGGTAAATAGGGGTTAAAAGACACCTTTTTATCGCTCAACAATGATCTGGTGGGATTGCTGTAAAGCCAGGTTGTATTGATGAGGGTTTCGGGCCTAGGAATCCCTTGGTGGATATACAATAAAGCTCGAGAAAGCCTTGATTAGTTTTTTTGTGATTCCCACATTCATGCTTGGAATATGGCACAGGGGTGATTGGTTGAAAGAAATATTTGGTTCAGCCCAATCTATGGTCAGGTGGTTTGTGAAAGTCCCTAACTTGGTTGGCTTATGCATATATTAATAATAACTCATTTTCCTTTGGTATTTCATGTGTAAATGTACTTTTTAATACGTGGTTTTTATGGTTGTTCTACTCTTGTTATTCTATTGGTTATAAGCATGGTTCATAATAGACTTTGGTTATGGATCTCATCATGATTTGATTAGTACAAGAAATGTGAATGAATATACGACCTAATAGATTATAATGCAACTATTTTGATAAGGCATCAATTATTCTTGAAGATTCTCAAATAAGTATGAGACACTTATGCTCAGATCATTGGTTGTGACCTATATATTACATGTTTATGATATTTTTGACGAAATGGCTGTCATGGCTAGTAATGGATAGTTCAAGTCCTTCTACCAATTTTTTTATTAATAGCTTTAATTCGTTGTTATTTATCATTTCTGAAAGTTTCATGAAGTTCTAGGTAGAGGCCTGGGACCTAGCCTTGAACAAGTGGCATAGAATCTAAGGTCGTTGTCTCAGAACTGCTTGAAAAAGGGCATAGTCACATGCATGCCTTGTTGGGAGAGTGATTGGAGGGTCTCAGTCCTATGCATGGCTTGTCATGGGAGCAACTAGGAATCTAGCTCATCAAAATGAAAAGTTGTCTCATGGGTTGGGCACCTAGGAGGGTTAGTTGTCTCCTAAAGGTTTTGTAGCTCCTGAGAAAGGTTAGATTGGTTTTGTTTTGTTGCTTCCACTTCCTTAACTATAAATGGGGAGTTGAATCACATCATAGTAACTCTTTGTCACATGCTTATGCCAGTGGACCAGTTATCTTGGGTAAATGTGATAGGAGGAGGTTATAGAATGGTATGAGAGAATGGTTCACCCCTTGGACCGGATGGGCAGAATGTGTTTGTCATGCATACATGTCGATTGCATATGCTTTCTTTATGCTTGTATTCTATGCACCTGTTCTGTAGGAATGGTTGTGGTTGTGTCTCTATGTGAAAGTTGATTAGTGTTTTTGTTGGATGTATTTGTCTGGAGTGCATGTTTGTTATGCATGTCTGTGTCTATACATAATTATGCATACATTGACATGGTTATGGTTGTCATGCATGAGGTCATGGTATGTGGTTGGTATGGTCATGCATGATATCTAGATAATGGTTGAAATTATGTTTATATACTAATATGATTATGTTTATACATTTATTGTGCTAATTGGGTTGATCTTGTAAAGGAGATATCCTCCCCTGAACTATACTGAGGTATGTTGATTATGTTATGTTTTGGTTTAAACTGACATGGTATACTTGCGGGAAGAAGATCAAATATGACTAGCAATATGGTAGACTCCAGTTCACGAGACTCTCCCTATGGATCAGATGAGAAACATGGTGGTGAGAACTCTTCTAACTTAGCAGACACATTGAGAAGTTTGAAGGTAATAATAAGAAGTTTCAAAGTAGATAATGACATAATCATTCAAGCATAGGAGAAAAAAAGTAGAAGTTATTGCAATAATTCTTTAGAGTTTGTGAGACTTACAGAGACAGGGATTGGTTAGGATAAGATATGGGTAGGAGGATAGGACTAATGGGGTAAGTAGACCTCATCGAGGACACAGGTTGGATAGGGATTACATGATTAGAGATGGAAAGTTCTTGGATACACCAGATAGGAGAGGTGATGGATATAGGTTCTACTCTAGTTCCAGTTCTGACAGGTACCATGGTCATCATCGTTATCATCCTTACATGATAAATGATAGGGGATATTTTCCAAATGAATTCAAGAAATCCAAGCCACCTACCTTTGATGGGGATTTGAAGAATTCAGAGGATGCAAACGCATGGATACTCAGGATGAAGAAGTTCTTTGAGTTGCATGATTACACAGAGAACATGAAGGCCATAATAGCTATCTTCAACCTCAAAGGGAAAGGAAACATTTGTTGGGAAGATGTGAAGCAGGTTAGAGACATCAATATAGAAGAGTTGAGTTGGAATGAATTTAAGAGACTTCTCATAAAGAAATATTTGTTAGATAAATACTACAACAGTAAAGACAAGGATTCTATGAACTAAAGATTGGATCAATGATGAATGAGGAGTATACAACCAAGTTCCTAGAGTTATTGAGGTATGTATCATATCTTAAGGATGAAAAAGCCAAAGTTCAGAGATTTGTCAGTGGATTTCCATTAGCATTTAGAGATCGGATTGAGTATGAAGCATTGTTATGAGCAATCAAAGCACAAGAGAGAGTCTCGACAAGGTTGGAAAGGGAAAGATAAGGCTAAAGGTAAATGGTAGCCAAAGTGAACAAGACCCCAATATGAAGGTAAGAAAGAAAGCGTTGTGCCTTACAAGAAGTTTAATGCACTGGAGAACAACAGAATGAAGGTGATGATAAGGGATGACTGCAGTGTTGGACATGTGGTAAGGAGCATCTCAAGAGATATTATCCACAGAATTAGGGTGGTAGGCCTCAGATTTACAGTGCACATGATGCTCAGACAGTTGGGGATGTTGGGCAGAGAATTCAATGGATTTATAAAACGTTGGATAACAAGAAAGTGGATCACCAGGAATCTATTAGAGATATGGATGATAATTTTCGTGATCAAGTTGTGTTTATTTTTATTGACCTTAGATCTAATTATAGTTATGTAAGTCCTTACCTTGTGGATAAGTGTGGTTTGAATAAAAAAGTGCATGCAAAATCTTAGTTAGTGCAGTTGGATAGAATTACAAAGAAGAGAGTTCATCATTGGGTAAGATGTTGTGCATCCGATTTGAATGGTATGCCTACCTCAACACATTTGAATGTATTGTCATTGGGATCATATAGTATGCTTTTGGGTTTGTACTAGTTGCATCTTCATAGGATTACGGTGGACTACTATGACAAATCTATTGAATGTTTGGATGAAAATGGGGAACAAATAATCTTGCAATGTAAGAAGAAATCTATATTAGTTAGAATGGTGAAAACTATGCAAGCAAAGCACAGTAGCAGAAAAGGGTGTGCGTTACTTGCAGTGCATATTTCTAGAGATAAAGATAAGGATGTCGAGGATGCAGATGTTATGAAGAGGTATCTAATCTTGCAATGGTTTCAGAATGTGTTTCTAGAATAAATCTTTAGAGTTTCCACCTCACACAGAAGTGGACTTCTCTATTGAGTTGGTACGAGGGGAAAAACTAGAATCAAAGGCACCATACAGGATGAGCACACTAGAGTTAGTAGAGTTGAAGTTGCAGTTGAAGGAAGTGCTTGAAAAGAGATACATCAAGCCAAGTGTATCACTTTTGGGTGCACTAGTGTTGTTTTTGAAGAATAAGGATGGTCCTCTTAGGTTATGCATTGATTACAGATAGTTGAACAAGCTGATCATCAAGAAAAGGTACCCATTGTCAAGGATTAATGACTTGTTCGACCAGTTGAAGGGAGAAACATTATTCTCGAATATTGACTTGAGATCAGGATATCATCAGGTACACATTAAAGAAGAGGACATCTACAAGACTGCTTTCCAAACCAAGTATGGGCATTATGAGTTTGTTGTAGTTCCATTTGGTTTGACTAATTCTCTAGCTACTTTTATGTGCTTGATGAATAGTGTGTTGTGTCCTTATTTGGAAAAGTTTGTCATTGTATTCATTGGTGATATATTGATATATTCTAAGAATGAAGAAGAGCATGCCAAACACGTAGAAGCAATGTTGAGATTGGTAAGGGAACATCAGTTGTATCCTAAGCTCAGTAAATGTAGTTTCTTTTATACAAAGGTACATTACTTGGGACATGTTGTCTCCAAGGAAGGCATGGCAATGTATACAAAATAGATAAGATCTATCATGGAGTGGGAAGTTCCTAGAAATGTGGATGTGATAAGGTCATTTATGGGGTTAGCAGGTTATTATAGGAGGTTCATCAGGAAATTCCCATAGATTTCTTATCCCATCACATCATTGCAAACAAAATATAACAAGTTTGAATGGACATAGGAATGTGTAGAAAGTTTTGAGAAGTTGAAGCAGTTGTTCACAAATGCTCCAGTTCTCAAGATTGCAGATCCGGACAAAGAGTTTGTAGTGTGTACAAATGCCTGCAAGAGAGGACTTGGTGGAGTCCTTATGAATGAGGGATAAGTAGTGTGCTACGAATCAAGGAAATTGAATGAGCATGAGCAGAATTATGTGACACGTGATCTTGAGTTGGCAGCGATCATCTATGCACTGAAAATGTGGAGGCACTATCTTCTTGGAAGGAGGTTTGTATTAATCAACGATCACAGTGGATTGAGGTATCTATTTGACCAACCAAATTTGAATGCTAGGAAAGCTAGATGGTTGGCCATGATCAGTGAGTTTGATTTCGAGATCAGGTACATTAAAGGAAATGAAAACAAGGTTATGATCTTAGCATAAGAGTATAGGTGAATCATATAGCAGTTATGAGTGCTTATGGGACAGCGTTACATGATCAGATTTTACAGGAAGGACAGCAGGATGACAGGCACATGGATCTTAGGCATAGGTTAAAACAAGGTAAAGGTGATTAGGATGTAGACTATCATCTCATAGTGGATGGTTTGGTCAGATTTAGGGACAAGATCTATGTGCCAAATGACAATGATATCAAGAAGACTATCTTGCCACAATTTCATGCAAAACCATATTCAGGGCACCCAATATACCATAAGACATTCACAACGGTGACGAAGTTTTATTATTGGTTGAATCTGAAGAAGGAAGTGGCAAAGTTTGTGGCTAGATGCTTAGATTGTCAATAGGTAAAAACATAATGTAAGCTCCCAGGTGGATTAATACAACCGATTTTGATTCCAAAGTGGAAATGGGAAGTCATTTACATGGATTTCATCACAAGTTTTCCAAGGACATCTAAATAGTATGATTCCATCATGGTTGTGGTGGAAAGGTTGAAAAAGGCAGCGCACTTCATTAAAGTGAAGTCTACCTATTTAGCTAATGATGTAGCATAGCTCTTCATCCGAGATGTAGTGAGGTTGCATGATGTTCCAAGGGGGATTGTGTTAGACAGGGATGTTAAGTTAACTTCTATATTCTGGAAGGAGTTGTATGCAAGTTTGGGCATAGTGCTGGCCTTCAACAATTCTTATCATCCATAGACATATGGACAGACAAAGAGGGTCAACGGGATCTTGGAGGAAATGTTGAGGATGTATGTGATGCATCAACAGAGGAGATGGGAGAAGTACCTTCCTTTGGTTGAGTTCTCTTACAACAATGGGTATTAGGAGTCACTTAGGATGAGTTCATTCAAGGCACTGTATGAACGGATTTGTAATACTCCCATTAGTTGGAGTGATCCAATGAACAAGGTGTTGATAGGATCGAACATGTTGGCATAGATGGAACATGAAATGTAGGTAATCAAGAAGAATATTAAGACAACATAGGATAGACAAAATATTTATGCAAATAAAAACAGGATGTTTAAGGATTTTCACATCGGGGAACAAATGTACTTGCGCATCAAGCCCAAGAAGATATCCTTGAGGATTGATCATGTGCTAAGATGACACCTCGGTTTTGTGGACCTTTCAAGATTCTTGAAAATATTGGAACGGTAGCTTATTGCCTTGCACTGCCTCTGACAGTGAAATTCCATGATGTTTGCCATGTGTCCTTTCTTAAGAATTATGTTAAAGATATTGATCATGTGATTGAATGGTTTACATTGCAGGTAGAACCAGATGGAGAATTTCATTCGAAGCATTTTGCAAAGAAAGATGTTCATGCTCCAAGATCGAGAAATCGACTAGGTTAAAGTGCAATGGAAGCACTTTGGCTTGATGAAGCTACATGGGAGATGGTGAATTAGATGTGGCTAATGTATCCTTCTCTATTTTCTAGTTGAGAGAATTTTCTTGGCATATGTTTTGGAGTGATGTTTGTGTGTATGTGTGTGGTGTGTGTGTATTATATATATATATATATATATAGATATATATGGATGTAAATACTGCCATGAGATATGTTATAAAGCTCCAATAAGTTGTATGGGTGTCAGTTGTTATGTTCTTCATGTTGGTTTTCTTTCAATAGGTTGATCGAGCTAAGTTATAAAGCTCCATGGGCAGTCTGTTTTTCTTTTCAGCAATCTTACTGGTTGCAAGTGTCATTGAACATCGAGGACGGTGTTTTTTTAAGGGGGAGGGTTTTGTAACAACCCTGTTCAACATTCCATGTAACAAAGTTAATAAAGGAAAAATAATAACGAGGGTCATAGGACATGTATTGCAAGCTGAATGTTGGGCAAAACATCCTAGTGTGGGTGTTCATTTGGTTTATTATGGCTAAGGAAATAGACAAAGGCAACAACAAAGGTTTTGGAAAGGAAAAGTGGCATTAATTGGCATTTTATTTATGAAAATAATGGAAATTAGGAGAAAAGGAAGGTGAAAGGTCATAAGTTGCACGTGATGAGGAAAATAACGAAAAATGAAGAAAATAGAGGCCTCATTAATAAAAAGGCTTCTAAGGATCAGTTCACAACCTTTTGTCAATTCATTTTTGGAGCTCTTTCTCTATTCTCTCTCTCTCATATTGTTGGACACTTAGAGTATTTTGGGAGCATTTTAGCATTGGGGAAAGAAAGCAAAGGAAGGGCAAGAAAGTAAGAGGAAGAAAGGATCAAGCAAGGAAGAGTGTGATTCAAGCAACTATAGTGGGATTAATTGTAGTTATCAAGTTCCACGTATGTTTTCCTTGCTATTTTGGCATGCATGGTACATGCATGTGTGTTTTTGGTTCTCTTGTTGTCTTTGGCATGGGTTTTTCTAGGTATGACAGTGCTTTTTGGCCTTGCCTTACCATTTTCGGATAGCCATGGTGTGATGGGGTTCTCTTGTTTTGGTTGAGTTTGATTGTCGGATGGTTTCGAAACTGAGTATGGTGGTCTCAGGGGAGAAACACAAGGCATAGGAATCCCTGGACTGATGAAGGTGGGATTTTTGTAGTGGTATGATCCGGATTGTCCACAGTTTTTTGTTCATTGTGTCAACGTTTCAAACCCCAAAGGGGGTCCATCATCAAGGCAAATCAGAAAGATAGAAAATGAATGAAAGATTATTGAGAGAAGGAGACATGAACCTGGATATAAATAAACCAAGAACCCTAATTTTATATAAGGGCCGACACTTGATTTCAAAAATTTTTCTTTTTCATATTTAATTTAATTAATTATTCAATTATTCAAAATTAGCTCAGGATTTTAATTATTTTAATTATGAACCTTAATTTATTTATTCATTGATTATTTTAGTTTAGTTATTTTCATTTAATTAATTAATATGAATTAATATTATTTTTATTTGAATTAATACAATTTTTAATAAATAAGTTAATATAAATTTTTTAATTAATTGATTAATTATTCTAATTTTTTATTTTTTTATTTATTTTGTAATTTTATTTTCAAAATCTTTATTTTATTTTGAAATTTTTATTTATATTTATTTAATAATTAATTAATTTTGCTTTTTTTAATTAAATTAATTCAATTTTCAATCTGATTAAAAGAATTAATTTTAATTTTTCTATATATGATTAATATTAATTTGATTAATTTATAATTTATGATTATAATTAATTAATTAATTAAATTAAATTAATCTTGATTTGAAAACCCTAATTATTTCTTTCTTTTTATTTAAATTTAATTCTTTATGATGTTATATTTTTTGTTTATTAGGAATTAAACCATTAATTTCATCTAACTTAATTTT
>APFE030964345.1:36032-50444 GCA_000404065.3 Pinus taeda | reverse complement strand
AAATTAAATTAAATAATTAATTTGTTTTAATTAATTAATCGCACCTTCGAAATGAAAGACCTTTTCCGATGATCTTATGCTTCCAAGTGTCCGGGGGGGTTTATTTGTCTGATGAGGGTAAGCCAATTTCCACTGATTTCACTCCCATTGTCCCTATTGAGGTTTTGCGGAAATTTCATAATTTCAATGGCCTCTCTAATTTTTCTTTTGTGATAGTTGTCCTCTCTTGCAATCACCTTGGCGTCTTCTAAACACATATGATGTTTGGTCTTGGACGAGTGCTCTGCAAGGGCTGATGTATGGGATCTCTCATTCTTAATGTCAGCTGCGTGCTCTTTTAGTCTTGGTTTCAGAGTGGGATTGTCGTAAAGCCTGATTGTGTATGCCCTTGTTAGGCCTAGGAATCCTCGACTAGTGAATGGTGGAATATATGGTAAAGCCTATAGGGTGTAGCCTCGTTGGGCCTAGGAATCCTTGACTAGTGAATGGTGAGATATATGGTAAAACCTAGAGGTGAAGACGGAAAAATTCCTCACGTTTTAGGCAAAGAGATCTAGAGGCATCCATGCTTGTTTAGGGCCTAGTGATCCAGTGGGATTGTGATAAAGCCTGGTTATATTGATGAGGGTTTCGAGCCTAGGAATACCTTGGTGGATATATGGTAACGCCTATGGAAGTCTTGATTGGTTATGTTGTGAGAACCACATTCATGCTTGGAATATGGCACGGGGGTGATTGGTTGAAAGAAAGATTTGGTTCAGCCCAATATATGGTTGAGTGGTTCATGGAAGTCCCTGACTTGGTTGGATTATGCATACATTAATAAGAGATCCTTTTCCTTTGATATTTCATGTGTAAATGTACTTGTTAATATGTGGTTTTTATGGGTGTTCTACTCTTGTTATTTTGTTGTTTACATGTTGGTTATAAGCATCGTTCATGACAGACTTTGGTTATGGCTCTAATCATGATTTGATTAATACAAGAAATGTGAATGAATATATGAACTAATACATGATAATGCAGCTATTGTGATAAGGCATTAATTCTTCTTAACCATTCTCAGATAAGTATGAGACCCCTATGCTAGAATATGTGGTTATGACCTGTAGATTACATGTTTCTGATATGTTTGAAAAAATGTTTGTCATGAATAGTAAGGGTTAGGTCAAGTCCTTGTACCAATTTTTTCATTAGTAGTTTCAATGGATAGTTATTTATCATTTCTGGAAGTTTCATGAAGTTATAGAAAGAGGCCTCATACCTAGACCTGAAAAAGTGGCACATAATCTGGGGTTGCTAGCTGAAAACTACCTGAAAAAGGTCATAGTCACATGCATGGCTTTTTGTGAGAGCGACTAGAGGGTCTCAGTCGCATGCATGGATTGTCATGGGAGCAGTTGGGGTATAGCTCAACAAAAAGACAAGTTGTCTCAGGGGTTGGGAACCTGGGAGGGTTGGTTGTTTCCTGAAGGTTTTGTAATTCTTGAGAAATGTTAGATTGGTTTTGTTTTGCCAATTCCACTTTCTTAATTGTACATGGGGATTTGAATCACATCATAGTAACTCTTTGTCACCTGTTTACCCTAGTGGACTAGTTAGCTTAGGTAAATGTGGGAGGAGGAGGTTACAGTGTTGCACTCAAATCTTATGGATGAATCAGGCTTTAAAAGACATGAAGTTGATCTTTGATTAGGAAATTCCATTGATCGTGATCCACAAGTTCCATAAGTATGTTCAAGAATCCTATCCTTGATTTAGAAACAAAGCATATCCCCACAAAGTACCATTTTCTTAGGAAAAATGTGAATGATTAGATTGTAAATCTAGATAGCTAGAAAGAAAAAAATAGATGATATATTCACCAAGACCCTTCCTTGAGAAACCTTTGAATATTTAAGGAAAAACTTAGGAGTGGTATGTCCTTTATTTATTCATTGAATTCATTTAAGAAAGAGGACTACATGGAAGTTGTTCAATATTGCAAGAGAGAACTGTATTCCATGAGTTATAAGAGAAGAAAATAGGATACGCCCAGGGGGCGCTTCAAGATCAACATGCGTAGTACATGTTCAGGGGGAGTAGAGTGCACTATACCAATGCTGAAATGGAAAGTTTTGCATGTCTTATATGTTATTATATTTCTCAAATTGTACCAATTAGTATAGGTAGTAACAATAATTGTTCTCAATATCCCTTAATATCAACAACCTATTATATACAATCATCAAGAGATTTTTTGCACTTGGTAGATTCATTATTATGTTAGTATATTAGTGTTGTGGTACAACCTACTAAATTGATATAGCAGCAGAAGATTTGGTATTAGTATTGAAGAGAACTTGTAGCATTGGAAACAGAGCACAACTAGTTAATTTTGAGCCATGGTACCACTTCATTAATTGGTATCAACCCTTTGTTAATAGTTGATATAAGAGGCCACAATTGGTAAAATTGATGTATGGAGAGAATAAGTAGTTAAATCCCTTTGTCATTCATATCAAAGGGGGGAGAATAAGAAAACATTCACACTTAAAAGTGAAGAAGAGAGTAAGAAGATAATGGAACTTCAGAGTTATTAGATTTAGTGATAGTTTCAGTAGCCTGACAAGCGAAGTCAAGCCCTACTCCATAATAACCAACAATATATAATGCCATTTCCATCAATGCCAAATGGGGATATTGTTGAGTGTGTCAGAAATTTGTTGTCTTTAATGTCAAGTTCAATAATTTATTTCAAGTTCAAGGGGTGCTTTTTAAGTAGCCAGTGTCATTGATGTCATTGTTGTGTACATGAAGTTGTATTTAGTTCTTGAGTGTTGGAAGTATAACTTGTTTGTTGAGTATTGGATGTGGAGTCTGGCTAGTCTATCTCTCCAAACATTTTTCCTCCATGTGCCTTGTTGAAAAGAGCATGAAATGAGGTTAGTTATACGGCCCTCTCAAAGATATTTTCAACATTATATAGCACTTATTCTAACTCCCAAGAAAGATAAGGAAACATGCATTTTATGTCAAGTAGTCTAAGCATGGTTCATTCGAGGGGTGAAAGGTGCAAATAATTATGGTCATTAAGTGAGACCAAATGGGTAGATGTTAAGTTATCCAAATATATTTGAGCTTTGACAAAATCCAGTTTCTACAAGGGTATATGGGCATGCAGGAGTGCAACAAGGGAATGCTCATGAAAATGAACGAATCTATATTTCCCAACACTGAATGTAAAGTGGACCCTACTATGACATGGTAGCATAGGTGGAGCTAAGTGGTAGTAATAAAGTGGTTGACATTGCTCAGGTTGATGATGTGGCACCCTAAAGTCAGGACATGTGGCAGGTGGATTCCACTCTTTTAGCGTGGTTAAAATGACACATGGAAATACAAGTGCCATCCAAATGGTAGTACAGGTTAGATTTAGGTGTCGCTAGGTGGTAATGACGTGGCACGAATGATGATGTGGAACTTTGTGGTCACGACACATGACAGGTGGATTTAACATTTTTGGGTGGCCAAGTGGCCCTTTTTCAAGTGACTCATCGAAATGACATGGTGGTGACATGGAATGATAGGTGGTAGAGACACAATGTGCTAATGACATGGTGGATGATGTTGTAGGCCTCGGGATTCATGCCACAAAGTTATTTTGTAAGGCTTCACAATGTTAAATATTTCAGTGTTTTTTTGTGTTTTGGAATCTAGAGGAAACAAGGTCATCCAAGCATTTGGTGGTTTGAAGGTGCACCATTAATGGGGAGCCTGACAAACAAATAGGTCAGTCAAGTTCCTCGTTTAGCGTGCAATAAGATCGGCGAGCCTATGAAGGTATACTGTCAGGGCTAAGAGCTCCCACTCGAGCTGATAGCGGTAATAGGAGCTGTAGTATGCACCATTAATGAGAGACTTGGATCCGGATTCTATCATAGTCAACTAGACAGTTCAAGGTTTTTTCAAGTCAAAGTTCCATTACACCGGACATCTAAGCATCCAGGGGTCAGGTCGCGCAAGTGGTTGATCGCTTAAGAATGCCTTTTATGCCATATTATCTAGATACAAACCGTAACACATATTTCAAGGTGAAAGTGGAACACTTAACTGATATTTGGGTCATCAAATAATCTGGGTGTGCATTAAAAAGCACAAATAACAAGGAACCAGATGTCAGATCTCAGATCTAGAACTTAGCAACATTTTTTTAGAAAAGGTGGAACCCACATCAAAATCATCCAAGCTCATCCGAGCCAAGAGTTAAAATAGTTATAAGGTGTTGATTCAAAGAAGAGGGGACTAGATAATGTATCCCTGGATTGTTCAAAAGAAATGAAAATCTAGGCCTTGACCATGTCTAGATGCATGGTATCAAGCATAATCTAGAATTAACTAAATGTCATATTTCACAAGGAAATGTTGTATAATGTAAATTGACTGGATTGCATAGGAAGCAAGGTTAAGCACCTTTAAGCCTAAGTTTAAGGTTTCATCCCTTAGTCACATGGCTTGAGGTGGTTAAATCTCAAGGGCTGAGACTAGAAATTTGGTGTTCTTTAGGCACCAAAAATAGTTAAATGCCAATTTTTAAATGGGTCAAAAATAAAACAAGGGTTTGTATGGGACCATTCCATTGGATCTGCTAGTATTAAATCATAAATCAAATGACGTAAGAAGAAGAAGTGACTTGTATTCTTACATTTTGAAGGAAAAAAATATTGGTGTGCATAGGAAATGTGTGGTAATTCGTGAGAGGGAAAGATGTTGCAAAAAACTTATATAAGCTAAGTTCCTGATTGGGTGAAAAAAAGGAGTATGTGTGCATGAGAGTGCTTGGCAGAGGTTGAACCTACTAAATGTCAAAAATTTGAAGCATATATGAGACAAAATGTCCAAGGAGAGAAACAGAGGATGAACGCCGTGATTAGCTTAGATATGGAGCTATTGTATACAAGAAATTTTTTGATATAGAGTGTTGAACATTTATCTGTTGAAAAGGAGTTGTGCCCATGTACACAATTATATGGAGGTCATTGTGATCTGAAGTAAATCCATTTGAACCAGAGAATCAGAACAAGTAGCTTCTTGTTGATTAGGGGATTAGAGTTTCCTTGGGGTTGATGCCTACAAATATTAGTGGGTTAGTGCCTACAAACATTAGGAGTTGGTGCTTCCATTAAGTGGGTGTTTGCAAAGAAAAGGGGGTTGGTGCCTAATGTAGGTTGTTTCCTACATAATTTGACTTAAATTGAAGTTGTATCTTTCATTTACATTATAATTAAAAGAATATTTGTGGTTTTCTCCCGTATGGTTTTCCATGTAAACATCCAATGTCCAATTCGTTATATGATTGATGTATTATTTAATGTGTTTGATTGGCTAAATAGTTGTTAAAATTAATATAATATTGATTCACCCCCACTCTCAATATTATTTTGGTTCCAACAGATAAAGTAGATGAAATAGATATAGGGGTTTCTTTCTCGAGGAAGTTCATAATAGTTGAAACCCCTCAGGGTGGAATGAAAATACATCATGAAACTATAACCTTATATTCTGATGAGGAACTCATTCTTTCTAAGAATTCTGATCTCTTACCTTCTAATTACAATTATTTATCATGACTCCTTTTGCATTGTGGCAAGTAGTTAAAAAGAAGAACGTGAACAATGAAAATATTAAGGACTATGTATTAAAGGGGAAAAATCACATGTACATTGAATTATGTAATTTGAATCTTGTAAGTGTAATATGTGTATGCATGGTTGTAAGTGCAATATGTATATATACTTTTGTTTTTATTATTTGAATTATGCTTTTAGCACATAAAAAGAGTGATTTTCATTTTATAACATAATAAAATTACAATATTTTTCTTGGAAAAATAATCTGCCAAGTTCTTTAAATATGGAGTTAGGTAAATAAATAAATAAATAAATGAAAACTCTAAAGATGCAAAATAAAAAATTCATAAGGCTACAACTAAGATGTCAAAATAAAGGTGATTAGTCTCATATTTATGGATTCTCACTCCTTTACATTTAAAAAGTCTTAAATAGGCACTCCTTAAACCTTATACACACTTAACAATGCTCAAATTTTTATAACGATGATGAGTTTCGTCGTTATCATTTTTATAATTATCATTAATCATAACCCATCAAAATGAATTATAATCAATCATTAATACTTACAATCAATCATAATCAATTAATCAACAAAAATAAACTATAATAAACCACATATAGCCAAGTGACTTGGTAATAAGTCATTATTACTTGTAATCAACCATAATCAAAGTCAGTTAAAATATACCACAATTAACCAAATAAACACGACTAGCGACAATGAACCAAATCAACCACGGGGAATTGAAATTAATTAAGGAAATAATAAAAATAAACTATGATCAACCACATATATCCAAGTCAATTGGAAATAAGTCACTAATACTTATAATCAACCATAACCAAATTCAATTAAAATATACCACAATTAGCCTAATAAACACAATGAACCAAATCAACCATGGCGAATTGAAATCAATTAAGAAAAAAAAAAGTTAATTAAAACTAACCATAATAACCAAAGTTGATTGAAGTCAACAACAAAAATGAACGTCTAAACTAAAGTTAACCATACTTTACCAAGACAATTATAATAAACCATAAACAAGTAACGTCAATATTTTTGTGCCAACAGGCAAAAAAGGTTAATAAAGTTAATCCCAACGAAATATGAATAACCATATTCACTATTGTTAATATTTATATTATCGTTAATCATTGTTGCTATAATAATAATTCTGATAATAATAACAATAACATTAGGGCATTCAAATTCTCAATATGAATTATTCCATTTGGATTTTGCTACATGAAAATGTTATTTGTAAATTAGTAATGGCATGTTTCATGAAAATTCAATAAGAGTTGGGTTGAGAGCTTCTATACCGCACCTGTGACAGGATATAGTTAGCTCAGCTTGCCTACCTCCTTTTTCACTGATCTCTTTGTCTAAATTTTTTTCCCTCTTTATATATCGCATCACACCTTTCATTTTGGCTGATCAACTTATCATGGTTAAGTCGACCGAGGATTCTCTGTTTGCTAGAGAGATAGCTGCATTTAACTCTCTAGTGGCCTCTAGCCCCAAATTTCAAAAATCGAGCCCCTCCCACTTTGTGAAGAAGGCAGATGGAATCCTGAATATAGATATGATGGTCCCCCAAGCCCAAGTTCATGCATTGCAACTAACACATCGTGGTCTCATTGGTGAGTTCATGGGCCTTTGGCCCTCCCCTCACTCAGTTTAGACATGGATCAAAAATAACTAAAAGCCCCTCATCAATGGAAAAGTGATCTCATCCTTTTGCGGTAAGGATTTCTACAACTTTTACTTTCAGGATAGGTTTGACCGAGACTTAATATTTCAGAGTAGGCCATATTTTATGGGAGCCTAAGGTCTCTACCTAGATTGGTGGAACCCTAACTTCAGCCTAGATTGTAACATTCCTTCAATTATCCCATCCTAGGTGAAGTTACCCTACCTTCCCTTGCACTATTGGAGTGATGCAACCTTTAGGCTGATAAGGAATTCCTTGAGGAAATATATTGATTGCGCTAATCCAAAGGATGGGCTCTTTGCATGTGGCACAAGGATTTGTGTGGAAGTAGATCTAGAAAGAGGCCTTCCTACCACGGTAAGTCTCCGTATGGATAATTGGACACATGACCAAGAAGTGGACTATGACCAACTCCCCTTCAGGTGCAAAATTTTCTGTGAATATGGTCATTTTTCTAAAAGTTGTCCCAAA
This sequence comes from Pinus taeda, assembly GCA_000404065.3. Lineage (NCBI taxonomy): Eukaryota > Viridiplantae > Streptophyta > Pinopsida > Pinales > Pinaceae > Pinus > Pinus taeda. The sequence continues at coordinate 42,643 of APFE030964345.1, read as the reverse complement.
TCACAATCCACCCAAGAGCAACAATGGGGAGAGCCGAATGAGAATGGCAGCAAGAAAATCAATGAAGAGGAAACAACCGATAGCAAAATCCACCCCAAACAAACACATATGCCCCTCCCTCAAAGCAGAACTGAGTCAAAGAAAACTAGATCCACCTTCTAGTGCCTCCAGCTAGGGTTGGAGCTCTAGGAATGGTTGAAATCACTTTGCTATTCTTACTTGGATTCTGGCATATGGAGAACCAACCCAAACAACCCTCAAAGAAGCTTTGCAAGCTCATGGAACAGATCTCCATGCATCTTCTTTATTGCAAAAAGAAGTAAACCCTCCAGTCAGAGACCTAAGCAACAATTTAGAAGATACCTCAAAGGAGGAGGAAGAAATCTTGTCCTCCAAAGAAATGGAAAGTCCAACCATAAATGCAAGTTCAACGGAAGAGAAGTTACAGAATGTGAGATCCAAAGAGATTTCCATAAAAGTTCAATGATTAGGTCACAAATCAAATAAAGAAAGCATGCTTGAATAGATAGAGAAATATAAAGAACTCGAGTTTCAATACCGTCCCTCGATAGTTAGAGGATCATGGGAATAAGGGAAGAAAGAAAGGAAATGTGACAGGTCTCGTGAAAGGGACATCCTCCTCTAAAAGTAAATAATGAATATTATCTCCTGGAATTGTAGGGGAATGGGATCAGAAAAGAGAAATATGGAAGCGAAATCCTTAATCTAGAAAGAAAGACCCTCAGTCGTCCTCGTCCAGGAGACTAAATTGGGAGAGACAAAAATCTCCTACAAACAAAACAAAATTTGGAATCAAAGCAACATGATAGTCGTCAAGTCTCAAGGAGCTTCGGGAGGTCTCTACGCGATGTGGAATCTAGCGCAACTGCAATTGATAAGTTCTTCTAAAACCACCCAAAACTGGACCAAAACTGGACCATACTGACTGCTCCACTGTCAGGGTGTGATGCATATTGACTCCTACACTATCCAGGTGTGATGCATACTGAAGAGGCCTTCTGTGGGGTGCAGTGAGTGAGGATGGACATATGTCCAAGACAGTTTGCTAAGTGGATGCTCATGGAATCTTCTAGAAACTTCTCCTATGACACTTGCCTCTCTGAATTCGCCCAGGGATGAGTAAGAGATCCAAGAAATCTCTAAGTGGAACAAAGAACAACAAGTGGAATGAAACTAATCAAAAACCCAGAGATGACTCACACCCTTACAGACATCTATAAATGGATCCCTCATCTGAGAGATCTAGAGGTTGGAATTTTGTAATTTGTAAGGAAGTGTTGATAGTTTGTCTTTGAGAAGGAACATTGTATTGTTCGATGATATTGCTTTTCATGAGGAGAAGAGGGCTTTGATGTTGGATCAGACAGCTGGGTTGTAATCCTCTCTTCTATTATTAATCAAGTTCTTTGAGTTTTCCTCCATACAATCATGTATTTGTGAATGTTGTTATTTGTGAATGCCATTGTATGTTCATTGTAGTTCTGATTCTGCAATGCTTATGATATAATAGATCGAGATGATTTGATGGTGTTTTGTTACTTTGTCTCTATAGGTATTCTCGAAGCGAGATAAGTAGGAAAGGAGTTGCAAGCTCTGTCAAGGGGGAGATAGTTCAAGCAAGGAGTTAAGGGGAAGATCCAGGTTGGTTCCTTTGCCTCTCTCTTATCTATCATACATAGAGGAAATCCAAAATTGCTTTGATTGTATGTTTCTAAGATAGCTGCCAATCCTAGAGGGCTAGCAGATCGAAAAGACACTAGTTTTCCCGGAAACAATGAAACACGGACTACAGACACAACTGTATCGTGGGAGGGGATTTTAACACAACCATTAGACAAAAAGAGAAAAGAGGGGGTTCAGTGCTCCAGAACGCCTCTCAATAATTTATGTAGGACATAATTCTTACCCTTAGCCTCTTTGACATCAAACCCTCTATATTCCTTTATACCAGGAACAACAAGCGTTTAGGCCCCAACCACATTGTTTCTTTCCTAGACTGTTTCCTTGCCTCAAATTGTATCCTCTCGATGAATCTGAGCCTTCAATCATTCATTCTCCCTTGGAATGGCTTAGACCATTGCCCTATACATCTCAGCCCTATTCCCTTCCATTTCTCCCCCCTCTGGCTAACGTCTCAATGATTCATAGAAATGGTTAAGAAATCATGGTCCCAATGGGTTTAGGGTAGTCAGTCTCTATCTGGGAAGGAATAAATCAGAAGGAAAATACCCAATGAGGGATATGGAGCAACAATTGGATTCTATTCAGGGGCATATTGAGGTGGCTCTTGTCTCTCCAGAGGAATTCCAAAGAGAAGTTGGCACTTTTAAGGAATTCCACTCACTTCTCGAGGGGGAAGAAGAATACTGGATGATTAAATCTAAAAGCATATGGCTCCAAGATGGAGTTAGAATACTAAATTCTTCCATACGAAAGCTAGGTATAAAGAAATAAAAAATAACATCTCGTAGATTCAAGTTGGGTGATAGACCATATCAAGGTTTGAAGATATAAAAGAAGCCGCAAACCAACACTTCACATAATTATACTAAGATGACTCTATGAAAGATCATGAGAGTGAAGCATATATGCTAGAGCATGTGGCCACCCTAATTACTAAGGAAATGAATGCTCATCTCATTTCTTCCCTGTCCACAGAGGAGATTAAAAATGTAGTATTCTCATTTATCCCAAACACGGCTCCAGGTCCGGATTGATTTTCGGCCATCTTTTATCAACACTTTTGGGGTTTGATAAGAAAATACCTGTGTAGAATGATAGGTTATTCTCTTAAGTGCCTTGATATAGGAGGAGGTATAAACTCCTCTTCTTTGGCCTTAATCCCCAAAGAATCAAACCCCTCCTCCTATTGGCTTAAGGGGGCTTGGACCCAGGTTCAAAGTTAGTTGCGCTAACCAACAAAACCCTACACTACCAGACCTTTCGGCAACAACCCGCATAGTTCAGGTTGTGGTCTCACCTAAGGTAGTATTGGGGGATGCTAGAACCAGGTTTCTACATCCAAAGGACTATGTGATGTGTTTATGTTACTTTTAGGGCTTTATTCTGACCTTTGTGAACGTTAACCCTTAAAACCCATAAATTATAGTAACTAACAAATAACAGATTCTAACTCTGTGCCGATTGCTCTAAACATTCATAACATCAAGTAAACTACTAGATCTACCACTTTCGCGCATATATTAAGTGTTTTTCGGGATAATTGCAGTAAACATAGCGAACATGTAGTAATTTTAGAAGTAAATAAGAACACATAGATACACAGATAATGCTCCAAAATGGCCTTTATTATGCTTAGATCTTCTGTTACAGACTCTTTCTACCCATGCACTTAGTTGCGGACTTACCAAGGTCTCCGTGAACACAACTGCAGGAGCCTTCCCCTTCACCTAAGTACAGAAAACACACTTATCTTACTTAGATCGTTCACTTACTTGATTGATATCTTTCATGACTCTCTATGACTCTTTTTATATCCGCTTGTATTACAATACCATGGTCTATGAACCATGGGAAAGTCACAAAACATCTTAACTTCTAATAAAATAAGGGGCTTTGACCTTCCTAAATCCCCTTTTAGTCCTATTGACATGCACGCTCATCTCCTCAAAATGTGAAGACTTTACCATAATAACAAAATTGTTTACAAATTTTACCCCAGGGGACCCTATCCCAAAAAGCCCCCAACACAAAGTCATGACTCATCCTGAGTCACTCTACTAGTGTTGCCTTGATCTTGTCCTGCAGACCACTAAACTTTGTCTTCAATGCTTGAATATCTATTATTCCCTATGCAGTAACCTGATGAAATTCCTCAACCAACTTCTCTTTAGTTCGACCTTCGACTACAAGGTCCATGGTTCTCAGTGTCTGTTGCATAGCCTTCATCTTGCTTTGCACTGTCTATGTCAACTAGCTAGCCTCATCAGCCCAGGGTTGTGTCCATGAAGATATTATGGATTCCTTCCAATGTAACTCATCAATCTAACTTTGGATGAGCTTTCCCTCCTATAATCTAGTGAACCTTTGCACTGGTGCTAAGGTCCACGTTGTAGATCTGATCTCGTCAAACTACCTCTGCGTTTCACGGATATCTATTTCGATTTTCTCCAAAGTTAGATCCTGTTGTAGCGAGGTCCACAGTTCCATCGCACTAAGACTTGCTAGGGGCTTCTTCTACTTCTTTTCTCCTATCGCGAAGGCAGATGTTTTAGGTCTCGGCGACCTAGGAGCTGTAGGAGGCAAAGTTGTAGGTACAGGTTGGGTCGGCTCAAGGCGGGTTCCACTCATTCTCTCCAGGAATGTTTCGTGCTAACAATCAGTTAAATTACTGAATCCTGGCTATGAAATATTTTCTCGAAGTATTTCCCAATCCTCTACAAACATACATCAATTCTCTTGGCGCAAATGAAAGCGCAACAACTCAAGACAATTTTGCAGGAGGCAAATTGTTTGAATGTAGAGCAGGATGTTGTATTTATAGCCCAATTTGAATTCAAATCCATCTATTCCCTCCAAATTCCTGTCATTAATGTGTGTTTGGCGGCAAATTTCCAAAGATATGTGTCTTAAATGCTCCCCCCCCCCCCCACCTCATTTTAATGGAAAAATCGCCATCCAATCATCTACATTGCTTCCAAGGGTAACTTTTTGGCCAGGCTATGTGGGACCCAGCATTCTAGCACAGTTCCTTCATCATAGCTCTCCTCTGCGCCTTTCCTCGATTCGTCATGCAACCCATTCACTTCATCCAACCATCCTTCTGACAGTGTAGTTTATAGTCCCACATTCCCTTGCAACTGCTTGGAGTACTAAGACTATTCACCTCCATATAGTCATTGCGCAGGGGTGGAACCACCCCTGTATAAATTTATCGAGCTTCCATTGACCTTTCCTAGAAATGGTTCCCTGTTCAGCTTCACGAGCTGAACTGCACCTCCATCCATAATCTCCTTGAAAATATATGGCCCAGCCAATGCATTTGGAATTTTCCAGAAACCTTGTGAACTTACTATCATACAACAATACCAAATCTCCATTCTTAAAGGTGTGCTACTTAATATCACAATCAAGCCATGCCTTTTTGCAATCCTTCTACACATGCTGATGAAAACCAGTCAAGAAGCGATATTCCTCCAAATCAAATCCCTACATGATGCATTCTTCCATGGTATACCTATCAACCATATCTGTAACTACAACAATCTGCAAACTTGGCACGACGAACTCCATTGACATCACAACTTCTTGTCCACAGATGAATCTAAAGGGTGACTGTCCAGTCAACTTTTTACAGGTGGTTCTATATGCCCATAGAACAGGTGGTATTCACACATCCTAATCACAGTCTCCTTTTTGCATTAGAGATATTCGTTAAAGCATTCTCTAGGATTTTATTGAAGGCTTCCACCATCCCATTCGCTTGAGGATCATACGGCATACTTTTCTTATGATACACCTGGAACTATTCAAGCAAGGTAGTAATTGTTACATTTAAGAAGTGCAAACCCTTATCGCTCATCAAAATTTTAGGCTAGTCATACTGAGATAGAATGTATTCAAAAATGAACTTCACGGTTGTATCCATGCTACAATCCTTCACGAGCTACGCCTTAGCCCATCTAATCAAGTATTCAATCATTGTGATGATGTATCTTGCTCATGTCTTATTTCCTAGCAATGTAATTAGTCCCACAAAGTCTATAGCACATTTATCGAATGCCTATAACGGAACTCGCTGGTTCAAAGGAAATTCATCCCTTTGCAACAGCCTCCCCTTTCTCTGACATACATTGCATGCCCTACAGTAATCCTTGGAATCCTTATGCATAGTTTGCCACCATAGTCCTACTCGTAGGATCTTCTATGCAGTTTCTCTTCCCACATAATGACCTCTTGCAACTCCTCCATGTGCTTCAGTGAGGATACTTTGTCTTTAATAATATGGGACATACCTACGTAATACCTCATATGATCCCATTTTGCATAATTTTCATGCAATAACAAAAAAATCGTCTGCCATGACCACCAATTCTTTCTTCTGTTGTGTTGTATACCCTTCAGGGGTTGTACCCATAGACAAGAAACAAATTATGTCTGGAAAGTGTTCATTTGCAATGCACACAGCGAAGAGCTATGCATCAAGCAAACCTTCCTCCATATTTGTAGGTTCATCACCATTCTCGATCCATGAGAGGCGATTCCGTCGAGTGTTTAATCACCCTGGTGTTGGGTATATGACCAAAGTCCCACATTGACTAGAAGTGGGGAGGATCATGGGTATATAAGGATGGACAAATATCTCCATTGGTATGAGGCCTTTTGGGGTAAGTCCAAAAGCAAATCCATGAGGGCTTAGGCCCAAAGTGGACAATATCATACCATTGTGGAGATATGTGGTGTCCAGAGTCCTTACAAGTGGTATCAGAGCCATGCCATGAAGTTAGCCAAGTGGATGAATCCTCGGAATTCTGAACGAAGGTGGTGGGCCCCGGCAATATCACGATGGGATTCGTGGATGAGCTCGGTTAGACAGGCGGTGTGCTCCGGATTCTTCATGGACGTGTCCT
>APFE030964345.1:4165-28075 GCA_000404065.3 Pinus taeda | reverse complement strand
ATACACATCTATATCGCCGCCTCAAATACAATGCCCTCATACAAAGAGAGGGGTTGCCTTCTAGGGAAAAAAAACCCTAAACTAAACATAAGTTCTACCCTCAGATCATCCGCCTAATGAACGGCTCAGATTGACTAGAAATTACTATACTTTTACAAGGCAAATTTACATCTGTTTTTAGCTTCGGGGGCGCTGCCCCCGAGCCCCCGCCGGGGGACCGCTGGCCCCCGGACCCCCCAGCCGGGGGGGATGGGCCCCCCTGGACCCCGGCGGGGGGGACAAGTCCCCCCCACACCCCCCCGCGTGGAGTGGTGTACAAAACTTCCTGGGGTATACATCCCGCTAAAACAAAGACCTCTGAACAATCATGCTCCACACACAACACCTAGCTTCACAACTACTTCAAGGTCATATTCTTGAAAAAACAACAACCATCTACAAATTCCACCCCCCCCCTCCCCCAACACGGGCTTGTTGACTAGGTACTTCAAAGCAGAGTGGTCTATGTACATTTTGAAATGTGCACCCAACAAATAGTGGCTGAAATTTTGGAGCGCATACAACATTGCCAATCCTTCACGCTTTGTAGTTGAATAATTCTTCTCTGCTTTTGACAACTTCCTGCTCACAAATGTTATCAGATGGTCAATATCACCTGTGTTTGGTTGGGTTAGCACAGCTCCTAATGCTATGCAAGATGAATCTACATGTACATGGAATTCCTTCTTCCAGTCGAGGAACACTAGAATAGGTGGCGTGACCATTTTTTCCTTTATAACATCCAAACTCTTTTGGCAATTATCATCCCAGCAAAACGTCACATCCTTCTTCAATTATCTCTCAATGGGCATAATGATCTACGAATTTGCTTTTATAAACTTCCTATAATATCCTGTATGGCCAAACGTCGTACATAGCTATTTGACATTCTTTGGAGACTACAAATTAATAATCATTGCAATTTTAGTAGGGTCTACCATCAACCCCTATTTACAGACAACATGGCCCAGGAGTATCCCATAAGGTATGCAAAATATGCACTTCTTCAGATTAAGGGATATCTAATACTTTCGAAAAGTATCCAACATGAGGCACAAACTTGAAACATGCTTCTTTACATGTTCAAACATTGTCCAATAATCAAAGTACACCTCCAAAAACTTATGAATAAATTCTTTGAAAGTTGCGACTACCACCCTAGAAAATATTGCAAGGGCATTCTTTAGTTTAAAGGGCATGAATGTATACTGAAAAAAACCCCGTTCTGTAGCAAAGGTAGTCTTACGCTGATCCTTCAATGCTATTTTGATTTGATGATACCCTAAGAACCCATTGGTGAACAAATAATCTTCCTGACGTCCAACATTCTCTAATACTTCATCTGTGAATGGCGTAGGAAACAGATCATGGACACAAGAATCATTCAATGCTATGAAACCAGCTCACAGAAAGATAGAAAACATAGATCAACGCCTTAAAATTCAGCCTCTTCAAGGGGGCCACCTCCTTTACATTACACAAATGAACAATCCTTCAATGATACAAATGTCAAGACCTCCTTTCTATATATAGGAGTATAAGGGGTCATAATATAATCATAGCCGACATAACAATAATAATGTAAGGGCACAATAATAACAATAGTGGGCTTCTATGGGGCACATTAATAACAATATGGGGACTGCGTGGGCACAACAATATAATAAGGGGGCTTTACTAATAACAATAAGGGGTTACACTGGTAGTATAGGGACCTAACATGCCCTCTCCTTCCAAAAGTGTTGTCCTCAATGCTTGAGTAGTTCTTGATGCTTTTGTATAAAATTCTTATCCTCCAATGTGGAATCTTTAGTGGGTAAGTTCTTCCACTTGATGAGATACTCTAAAATTGATCGATTTCGTAACTGTCAGGTTCTTGTTTCTGTGACTGCTCCAGGTTCCAATATGATTTTTCCTTCCTTGTCAAGTTCTAGCAATGTTGTTTGAACTAGGATCTTGTGAAACTTTTGAATGAGTGGCCACACTTCTTCATCCTTCTTCCATTCATCCCTTGCTTCGTTTATCCAATCTGGTTGCATAATAGAAATAGCACAAAACATGCTTCCACATCCTCATCCTTTCTTGAGAATGCATCTGCAACAACATTTTTCTTCCCTTTTTTGTAGATGATTTCAAAGTCATAACCAAATATATTTGTGACCCATTTTTTCTGTTCTTCTAAAGATAATCTTTGTTCTAAAAAGTATTTAAGGCTATCATGATTCATTTTTACCTCTGATACCAAATGTTATGAAACCAGCTCACAAAAATATAGGAAAGGTAGATGAACGCCTTAGAAATAAGCCTCTTCGAGGGGGAAACCTCCTTTACATTACACAAATGAACAATTCTTAGATGACATTCTAGAGCTTGCAAAAACCCTAACTGCCGCGTATCATATCGCCGAAAACATAGCGAGCCAAGATCTGAAATTCAACACGCGGTTCAGGAAGATTTCTTCTCAAATGGTTTTTTTTTCAGGTTCTGAAACATCATAGAAAAAGGGTATAGCGAAAATACCACGATGACCTATTTGGAGCAGTGAAACCCTATAATCCAAAGCTCTGATACCAAATGTTATGAAACCATCTCACAGAAAGATAGAAAAGATATATCAATGCCTTAGAATTCAGCCTCTTCAAGGGGGCAACCACCTTTACATTACACAAATGAACAATTCTTCGATGATACAAATGACAAAATCTCCTTTCTATATATAGGAGTATAAGGGGTCATAATATAATCAAAGCCAACGTAACAATAATAATGTAAGGGCACAATAATAACAATAGTGGGCTTCTATGGGGCACAATAATAACAATAGTGGGCTTCTATGGGGCACAATAATAACAATATGGGGACTAAATGAGCACAACAATATAATAAAGGAGTTTTACTAATAACAATAAAGGGTTACACTAGTAGTATAGGGACCTAACATTCAACTTTCAAAAATCTAGGCATATCCAAATTCCACCCTTTGTCTTCTTTTCCTTAACCACCATAGGGCTAACTCAATCTGATTCCTCGATAGGCTCAATATTCTCAGCTGCAAGCATTTTATCTAATTCTTCGCGCACTTTTTCCTTATACTTAAGGATTCAATCGATAAGGGTGCTACTTCACTGGCTTCGCGTATGGCTTCAGAGTGATCTTCATGACACCTAGATCACCTACTACCTCCTTCAGATCATAGAAATTTGTGGGAAACAAGTCCTGATACTCCCACAATAACTCTGCGACTTTGTCCACTGTGTGCTCATCCCAGTAATCACCTATATTTTCAAACTTTCACTGCTCTTCCGACCCAATATTCACCTGCTTAGTTTTCAAGGGCTTTGAGACATCAAGCACTTCCACCTTAGGTCATGTGACTTCGCACTATCCTTTTGACTCAGGAATACTGATGTTCCTAGGGTCTTCCTCACCTTCTTCTGTGGTCACATTATAACATTCCAGAGCATGGCACAACTTCGTGCTTCATTCTGGTTGTACTCATGTGACACACTCTTTGGGGATTCTGAATATTGCAGCTTTGATCTCCTATAATGCTTCGTCAATACACTCAAATGCATCCTCAAAGATGACAATTAACAGAAAACTTTCCTTCATAACATCCCACTCTATGGTTCCATGTCGCAACTATGTTTCTAGATACCAGTTCATCAAAATAGTATCCAACGTGTGTCAGAATATATGAACCTATTCTGGTTGTGGCTCCTCTCCCCATGTCTACGTCCATCGAGCCAAATGCTCACGCAGATCATTCTTTCATGTATACTTCTCTGTAATGTAGGTATTGGCATACCCAAACTATAGCTTCATCATCTGTTGATATTCCTTCTAGTCTGCAAAGTTGTTCTTCTGGGTACCCCACCATCTGGCAGGCATAGCCCTTAGCATGATGTCTAGAGCATGGAACTGATGTTACTCTAATACAACCCTTTCAAATTTATCTAGAAATAAATTTAAATCTTCTAAGCCATCATAATATGGTAAGTTGCATACCTTAGTGGATATACATCAGAGTGACTTAGTGAGCATGTTGCATCACAACGTCGATACCTCGTGCAATCTATTCTTCCGGTGCTCCAGCTCCTGACCTTAATCTGAATTGCAAGAGTTGTCCTTCTCCCAAGTAATTCACCCATCCACTATAGGGTTGATCCAATCCTCATCCCGCACAGTAATATTATAGATTTTCTCAATATCGTCATCCTCATAATAATCTTGCACTGGTTCTGTATATCACACACTTTCAGCCGGATCCAGTGGAACAATAACCCTTAGTTCCTTCTTTTCAAATGTCATGTTGTGCTTCTTCATATTGATGACTACTTTCATATCAAATGCCCAATCAATTCCAAGTAGCGCTAGGTAAGGATTACTGTCATTTGTTATTTCAATTACTTTGAAATCATTTATGGCGTGCGCTCCTTCAATATCCACAGTTAATCCATGTAGGCACCCCATTGGAATAATATTTTTTTGATTCTCCATTTGCAGCTAGATTGGAGACCACTATAGTGTTGGTTTTCCATTCTTTCCCAGGTTTGTTTTGACAAAACATTTGCATCATATCCCAAATCAAGGATCACCTGGTCCATTTCAAATTCTCCAATCTGGGCAGTCAGTCTCATTTTGTCACCAGCCCTCTTCTTACCCTTGTCTACCTTGTGTACTGCGCGTTGTTCAAGTAGCGGTTTACCCTTTCCATCACAATTATCTATCAAATATTTCAGTCCCTCTACTACTTTTTGATCCCTTAGGTGCTTCATGCAGGTCTGTAATAAATATGTCAACAATGAAGGGTTTGTTTCTTGTGCAGTACTAATTTATGCAGGCTTCTCCGTGCATGTACTTTGAGCCCTTGATGTAGAAGCTCCTGCATCCATGAAGCACCTTTTTGCCTCCATAAAAGTTTCCTTCGCTTTATTCATATCAAATCCAGCCTCCTTGTCAACATCCTTGTGTACCCATACATTTTCCTCTATTTGTTTCCCTTTATCCTCCTTGGTAGCTATACCACTCCACGTAACAATATTTACACTAGGCCCACCTTCACGTGGTTCCAATCTCATCATTTGGATGTGCTGCATAGGCTGCTGCTTCTGGGTCTTCTTCTCTTGCATATTTGTGATGAGCACGGGACAATCTTCTATGACATGATCAAACTATCGACAATATTGACAAGAGAGGTGCATTGGATTCTGACAATATCGAGAAGTGACCTGGTTCTCTGCAATTGTAACAAATGATCTAGCCTCGACCTCTTCCAATTCCCCACCCCCCCCTCATCCTCTTCCTTGTCCCTGGAATCCTTCACGCACTACAGTTGCGCCTTGATCCTGTTGAGGACGTGCCTCTGTTTGTAGCCTATATGTTGGTGTTATGTCCATCATTAATTGATAACTTCGTCAGTTACGCTCATCATGGCCTACAGACTTGCAAAAATTGCAAAAGAGTTGTTGGGGGGTTTGCACAAACCTCTGTAGCAAATGACAGTTGTCCGTCATATGCTTTCTTGTGATCTGACAGATAGCGCACCATGGCACTACACCAATTCTCGTCCCAAGGGTACTTTCTAAATTTAGGGGGACATGACCTCCCCCAGCTAGATAATTCGGATACACCAGCCAATGATCCTTATTTTGACCATGGCATTTGCATTTTAAACATCATACATATGTGCGGTCTCACTATGGACTTATTTTCCCTTTTTGAGACTCTATAATTCCATATTCTAGCTATCCAACTATGACTGAATCTATGTTACTCCTAAATTCGTATCCTGGATAGGTGAGGCCTCCAACTTCGTAGAAACCTCCAGTGCCTTAGCCTGTGTTTCAATCTTCTTCTATGACAGTGACAATCTCAAATGAGGTAATAGCGAAGCAATATACCAATCCTTGTGTTGTTCATCCGTGATCTATATATTAGCCTATTGTATTAGGCATTTCAACCTCCGATCAAAATCCCATGCAGACTCATTCACTTTTTGCTTGATCTCTTTGACCTCTATTACCGACTAGGCTTGTAAATTAGGCTTCTTGAATTCATTATGCATCCCGCCTTTTGTATCTTTCAACGTCGTAGCTAGATGAGTCGTGCAATACTTAATATACCAGCTCAGAGCCCTATCTTCCAATAATGTGACTAGTTGCACTTTCTTCACATCATCATCTGTTATCTACTGTGACTTCCACACAACATCTGCTACAAACCAAAATGGTTCAGGATCTTCTAACCCTGGACCCTTGAATATGGGCATATTCATAACATTCACCATATTGAATAGTGGAGGTAGAGGTGGAGGTGTAGGTGTAGGTGTGTGAGGTGGAGGTGATGGTGAAGGTGGAGTGGATGGATGTAGTATTCCTGCGATACCTGGATTTACCATCTGCGACGCAACTTGGGGTGTCTTCAAACTACTACTTTTTTCGTCACTGTCAGATGCTGTCAATAAAAGACTGTATTCAGCACTAGAATCTGGATCTCTTTTGAATGGATTTCCACTTTGTGTAGTTTTAGTCAAGTCTCGTCTAAACATCAATTGAATGGCATAACTCGTTTCTCACACAATCGCATTTTAATCCAAGTTTTTAGGGACTTCAGATACTTACGTCTTGGTCCTTTGAAAAATCGGCGTTCATCTTCACTATAACTAACAGATGTGTCAATTGTAAACTCAGTAATGAATCCACCCAAAATGCTATCGATCCAATAATCAGCAGCCCTCATGATCTTGTTTTCTGAACCTTCCAGACGCCTTACTAGCTCTGGAGTCCACACAATGGGGTTATCCAAGTTCCACGTACCTTGACCATCCCCCAATTTAGCCAACCATTCGTATAATTCACACAGAAAAGAGCAGAAGAAAATTTCATTTTCTTTTGTATACAGGTATCTATTCAACCACTCTTCCTTAGACATGCCTGGATTCCTATTTTCCTGGGCTGCAAACCCGTGCAGCTTCCGATATATCCACTTCTCAATCTCTTTCTTCATCAGTATCCACTTATAGCTCATCACATATTCCTCAAATAGATCCCAGTCCGACAATGGAACCATTTGTTGGCTTAAGGAGGATTGGACCCAGGTTCAGAGTTAATTGTGCTAACCAACAAAACCCTATACTACAGACTCTTTTGGAAACAACCCGCGTATTTCAGGCTACACTCTCACTTGAGGTAGTATTAGGGGATGCTAGAACCATGTTTCTACATCCAAAGGACTATGTGATGTGTTTATGTTACTTTTAGGGCTTTATTCTGACCTTCGCAAACCCTAACCTTTAAAACCCAGAAATTATAGTAAGTAACAGATAACAGATTCTAACTCTATGCTGATTTATTTAAACATTCATAACATCAAGTAAACTACTAGATCTGCCACTTTCAGGCATCTATTAAGTGTTTTTTAGGATAATTGCAGTAAACAGAGTGAACATGTAGTAATTTTAGAAGTAAATAATAACACACAGATACACAAATAATGCTCGAAAAAAACCTTTATCATGCTTAGATATTCTGTGACACTCTTTTTACCTTGCACACACAGTTGTAGGGCCCCACACATTCAGCTGTGGACTTACCACGGTCTCCGTGCACACAACTGCAGGATCCTTCCCCTTCACCTAAGTACATAAAACAAACTTATCTTACTTAGATCATTCACTTACTTGATTGACATCTTTCATTACTCTCTATGACTCTTTTTATATCATCTTCCATTACAATACCATGGTCCGCAAACCATGGGCGAGTCACAAAACAACTTAACTTCTAATAAAATAAGGGGCTTTGACCTTCCTCAATCCCCTTCAACTCTTATTGACCCACGCGCTCCGCTCCTCAAAATGTGGAGACTTTACCATAATAACAAAACTACTTACAAAATTGACCCAAGGGGACCTTGTCCCAACACCTCCTTCTCAAGATTCCACCCAATATCTCTCTGCCATGTCTCTTACAAGTTTATTTTGAATTTTTTGGCCACCATGCTCAAGAAAACTCTCCCCCTCTTGATTTCAGGAAAACAACTGGGGTTTTTCCTTGGAAGGAAAATCCTTGATAATTTTGATTCAGGAAGCAGTTGACTCCAATTTGAAAAGGGAGGAGTGGGATTCTTATAGGCATTCACAAGTTTGAGACAAGCTTGTCCCCTTTCCCCCTTTCTTTAAATTATTATGGCAGATTCGTTGAGTGAGAGGCTTGAATTTGAAAGTAAATCCTCTAACCTGTCGGGCATCAAATACAAACCAGGGATAAGGAGTATTAACCATGGGAAATTCGATGATGAAACGAAGTTTCTAGGGGGGGGCTTCAATGTTAATCGTAAATATATTCAAGTCTAATTTGGAAAAAAAATTGAAGGCCTCTAGGGAGAAAAAAATGATAATAAAAGTCACATTTTCTCCTGGAATACATCTGCTGAGAAAGCCAAGAATATTGAAGAAGTTATGGGGTTAAATTCAATTCGTAACTGGAAGGAATTCAAGTGTTTGGGTATCCCAGTTGACTTAAGGAGAAAATATCCCAAAGCATGGTAGGGAATCTTAGATAAGATCGAAACAAAATTAGTGAATTGGGAAGTGTCTTGGATCAATAATGTGGGCAAGACCATTTTTGTGGAAGTGGTATTATCAATTATCCTATTATATGAGTTCTCTACTCTTTTGGCCCCAAGGTATGTTATGCAGCAGCTTGGAGGCTACATAAGAAAATTTATGTGGGAAGAGGGGAAGCAGGTAACCAAAAAATTTCAGCTAGTGAATTGGAAAACTGGCATAGCACCAAAGCAACATGGGGGCCATGGAATATGATACCCCTCTCTGGTCAATATTGCAATGGGTGCAAACTATACTGGAATTTCAAGTCTTAGCCAGATCAATGGTGGGTGCAAGTCCAGGCCAAATACATGTGGCAATGCAATGGGGGAGAAATTTCCAATGCTACAATCCAAGGATCTCCTATCTCAAAGCTCCTTCAATCTTATCCCTCCCTCATTATGGAAAATCTATGTAGAATCTTGGGGAATGGATGCACGATCAACATATGGATGAACTCAATTTTGGATTGTCTACCTTTGGTATTGGACTCCTCTATCACTCCTCTGAAGGATCACCTACTCCAATGTAACACCCTCCTCCCACATCCACCCAAGTAACCGACCAACTGGGGTAAACATGTGATGAGAGGCTACTATTATTAGATTCAACCTCCTATTGACATTAAGGAAATGGAATTGATAGAAAGATAACATACAGACCTTCCACATCGTCTATAGGATCCCTGAGAACCATCCCAACTCTTCGGATAGCTAACCCCTGGGTCCAACTGTTGGGCATGGAATCCCCCCAAGGCATGTTTTGGGGCTTAAAGCCCAAGTTTTGACCAAGCCTTTTGTAAAAACTCCACGAATTATGGGTGTGGAGCACGAAGTTATAATAGAGTCACATGGTTGTCCACCCTCAGTTTTGTAATGTAATGTCAGCTTGATAAACCTACCCATGGTCCGTGGAGCATGGGATTGTATAAATAGAGCAAGGCTCTAAGTGTAGAGACAGGTAATGGAGAATAGCATAAAAGTATGATGAGTCTAAGAGACTGAGTCAAAGTGAGAAGGGTCCTTGGGTCATAGAGTAGGAGAAGGCTCTGCAGCTGAGTGAGCAGAGGCCTAATAGTCCACAACTGAGTGCGCGGACCCCTACAGCTGAGTGCACAGGACAGGTTGAGTTTGTAATCATTGGAAGAATCAATAAAGAGAAGTTTACCATATTACTATGTATCTTTCCCTATTTTAATGTATGATTGGGTTTAAAATTGCATGTGTACTATTTATTTGCTACGCGAACCCTTATGAATGTGTTGTAATAAATATAACATAAGACATATGTTTACGTGAAGATAATTGACTAAGCATAGGAAGATAAGTAAGATCTCAGGTACAACTTAAGGGAATAGCCCAGCGCGCTGCTCCAGTAGCATGGACACTCCACAGCCCCTAGTGAGGATTGTGCGAAGACAAGTATATCAAGGTGCAAAGGCCTGAGAAGTGCGTGAAGCAACTTGCGCGAAGGGACGAATGGTTGGACCAATCAAACCTCTCAGTCATCTCAAGGGTGTGGAAACCTGGCTCCAACACTCCCCCCCCCCATACTACTTCAGGTGAGATCTCAGTTAGCACTTTGATGACTGTTGCCAAAAGGGCCAGTAGTATAGGGATTTGTTTGGCTAATTAGCTCTAAACCTGGGTTAGGCCCCAACAAGCCAACAAATGGTTCCATTGCTAAGACCGCGATCTGCATAGAGATGTCTAATGTCATATCACTAGAATCTGACAAAGAAAGGAATTGAAGATTGGTTGGACAGAAAGATTCACGAGTTCGTGGCGCAGGAAAACAGGAATCCGCGAATATCAAAGGAAGACTAGTTAGACTGCTACTTATATACAAAGATCCACGAAATTTTCTCCATGTCTTTTCCTACTGAGCTATACGAGTGGATCACGAAGCTAGCAGATAGCCAGGGAAGGTGTAAACTTGATAGACCTATTGTGTGGACTCCAGAATTGGTGCACAAATTAGAAGCATCGGAGGATAATCTCGCGGGCATTGTTGATCATTGGCTCGATGAAATCATAGGAGGATTCATCACTGAGTTCGCGGTAGATACTTCAGTCAGCTATAGCGAGGCAGAACGACACTTCCTCAAAGGGCTGTGAGGTAAGTACATTCAATCTTTGAACACTTGGATTAAAATGATATTGTGTGAAAAATGAGTTATGCAAATAAATTGATGTTTGGTGCTACACGAAGTGGGAGAATCTATAGAAATGAGGGTAGCACAGAACTAGAAAATAGCCCCTTGATTTCACCTCTACGAGGGGGTGAAAAAGAGCTCATTAAGGTCTCACCAAGAAGTGTGATCAATCTGATAAGGTAGAGAATTCCACACATACCACCCCCACCCACAGCACCGCCATTTTCATCGTATTCACCCCTGTCCTCGCCGATACCACCTCTGCCACCACCGCAAAGCAATATGGTGAGCGCAATAAAGCTACCAGTGTTACAGGGAGTAGGAAATGAAGATCCGGATCAATTTTGGTTCATGATAAAAGTTGTATGGGAAGTGCAGGGAGTCATGGATGACAATATAAAGAAGGCAACGTTGGTCAGTGCTCTACAGGATCGCACACTAACCAGGTATATTAAGCATTCCAATGACAATCCAAATGCGGGGATCGTGGATATACAAGTTACGCTAAAAAAAGAATTTAGCAGGCCAAAATCAAAGGCGCAGTCGATCATTGGGTTCAAGAAAATCACAATGCTACTAGGCGAGACCCCTTGGGATTTGGATCAAAGGCTGAAGTGCACAATTCACGAAGCTAACATGACATTAACATATGTACAACACTGTGAATGGTTTGTACCATCGTTAATGCCACATCTACAGAACGCATTGTCACAACAGAGGATAACCACTCAGGCCAAGGCCCTGGAGGTCGCGATGAGATTGCACGAGACCCTGATACAAGATCCTAACCTGGGAGTTCAACAGATTCACGCGCAGTTGAAAAACTTGTGCCTTGAGATGCGGAGTTTGAAACAAGACAGGACAGCCTGCCCAGAGGTGCACGATGAGGTATGGTGCGTAAAGTGCAAGGGCCAAGGGCACGACAAGGACCACTGCCCAATGTTCATGAATTACCTCGCGGGGGGAGGGCCAATGCCATTAAGATCGAAGGCACAAGCAGGACCAAGCGTGGGGCCTGCACTATGGTGCATGATTTGTTAGATAAGAGGAAAGCATGCTACAGATAACTTCCATTTATTACAGAAGTATACGCATAATTCACAGCAGTTGCTTTGTAATTTCTATAGGTCAGTGGGACATGATGAGTGCACCTGCAGAAGTTATGAGTTGATGATGGATCGAACTACTACTTACAGGGTTAAGGCCGAAATGAGGCCCCTCGATTAGAATGCAGGGATGGCGCGCACCAGATTTTAGGGGTGTGGATGAGACCGAGGTGGAGGGGGACCGGGAAGAGGTCGCAAATAGCTGATATGTTATAATTGTGGAGGGCCAGGACATTATGCCCATGATTGTACGAATCCAATGCAACCATCGTTCTTGTATTGCGCGTTGTTTGATCATGAGATGGAGGATTGTCCCACACTGATAGCAAGGTTGTGTGATAAAGGAGCACTCCAACCTCCCCCGACTCAAAACCTGCAAATGATGAGGTTTGAGCCACGCGAGGGAGGCCCTAATGTAAATATCATGCTTCGAAGTGGAGTTGCGATAGGGGATGACAAAGGAAAGTAGCCTGAAGAAAGTACTCGGGTTCGCAAAGCTCCAACGAAGGAACCAGAATTTGATTTGGAGCACGCTAAGGAGACCTTCATGGAAGCCAAGAGGAGCTTCGTTGAGGCCTCCACTTTAGGAAGTAAAGGCAGACTGGAGTCGGAAATGGACCCATCGATGCTCACTACATTCCTGGAAACATGCATGAAGTTGTTGTGCAACAACAAGGCTATAAAGGGGCTGCAAGAACTCATAAATAGATGCATTGGGACCGTGCAAAGAGAACAGTGCGTAGTCCGAAAGCTTGGAAAGCATACAACATGAATGGGAAGGGAGATGAGATTGACCACGCATATTGGAGAATATGAGATGGACCAAGTGATTCTGGATCTAGGATCAGACGCGAATGTCCTACCGAAGCAGACATGGGAGCGCATGGAGAGGCCTACACTGCAATGGTCTCCTATCCAACTATGAATGGTGAACCAGCAAAAGATCCTACCTATGGGGAAATTACAAGGAATCGCAGTAGATATCAAAGGAGCAAGCGTGCTAGCAGATTTCGAAGTGATAGAGATTGTTGATGATAGAAATCACTACCCTGCGCTATTAGGAATAGATTGGGCCACTGACATGAATGGAGTGATAAATATGAAGAAGCGCGAGATGATTTTTGAGAAAAAGTCTCTACGCGTAGTTTTATCTTGGACCCTGCAGAGGGATCACACTACACGGAGCCAGTGCACGACTACGATAGCGACGATGACTTGGACTACATCTACAAGATAACCACACTAGAGCAAGACTGGGCAAATCCGACCACGGACGGACAAATTTCATGGGAGCGCGAAAGCTCATGCACATCAGATTCGGATGAGGAAATAGAACGATGGTAGAACCGATTACACGAGGTAACCACACTGAACTGTAACATGATGACGAGATCGTTGTGCTATGTATCGACTAAGGTGAGGGACCTGCCTATGTATGATGGTTTAAGTGAGGTGGATGACTTCCTGAGCAAAAGAGAAGTGTCAAAACAGCAATGTTTCGAAGCTTTGAAATGGGTACTATGCGCTACACCTACGAGGTGGTGGGGTACGCACCAAAGAAGCTTTGAGGACTGGCGCGAGTGTATAAGGATGATGCACATGTAGTTTGGGAAGCCTCAAATGCAGTTAAAATACAAGTATGATGGATGGGATGATCTGCGCATGCACCTCACCAAATGGACAAAGGTCTATGGGGAAGAGCCACAACCTAAGTGGGTGCGCCTATCCTTTCATGCCCTAGATGTTATACCTATGAACTAGTATATAGAGATGGAGCTCCGCCATGGAACGAACGAATGGGATATCTTGGGCAAAGGGTTCTTGTTGACCTTCACGTTTGAGGATCATTGGTGGGATACTATTGATGATGCGCTACAAGTGGTAAAAGCAGTTATCTTTAAAATACCCCAAGAGCCAATGAAAGTGCTTCAGCCTAAATGGGCAACGCAGCTGAGCTGCACGCTAGAGTGTTACAACGTGAATATTGAAGAAGACGACGAAGATCTACAGAAAATTAACATTCAAGAAACAGAAGGCTATCACGAGGTTCAAGGGCCATTGATTGACGACCTTGACATAACTGTGCTAATAAAGACAAAGTAGGTAAACATTGGTATGGAGGCTGAACCGAACTATGCAACGCTCGGCGACTACTGGGATGACGTGACAGTGGATAAGGTCATTGAGTTACTCCATGAGTACCAGGACTTATTCCCGACCAAGATTACGAACTTAAAGGGGATCGTTGGAGATTTAGGGATGATGAAGATCACCTTAAAACCTGACACGAAGCTGGTTAAGCAGAGGCCTTATCGCTTGAATAACGAAGTACAAGGAAAAGGTATGCGTAGAACTAGACAAAATGCTCACAGCTGGAATCATCAAGCCAGTGGAAGAATCCGACTGGGTAAGCCATATGGTAGTGCAGGAAAAGAAGTAGAAGGGCGAGATAATAATATGCATTGACCGCAGGAATTTGAATGACGCATGTGTGCACGACCCATTCCCAACTCCATTCACAGATGAAGTATTGGAAAATGTTGGTGGGAAAGAAGCATATTCTTTTACTGATGGGTTTTCAGGGTACCACCAGATCAAAATCGCGTCGGAAGATAGGAGCAAGACCACCTTCGTGACTGAGTGGGGCTGCTTTTAATACACCGTTATGCTGTTTGGGTTGAACAACACGTCGGCCATCTTTTTGCGCATAGTTGTTGCAGCATTCAAAAAACATATCCACAAATTCCTAGATGTCTATCTGGATGATTGGACTGTATTTGGATTGGTTAAGCACCATGTATAGAGCTTATGCTTGATGTTGGATACTTTCCGATGACACAAAATTATGTTGAACCTCAAGAAGGGTACGTTCCTCGTTCCCTTTGGCAACCTATTGGGACATGTGGTCTACAAACAGGGACTAATGGTAGACCCCACAAAGATCACAGTAATTCTGAATTTGGAAGCACCGTGAAGTGTTAAACAGTTGCGCGCTACCTTGGGGCATACAAGGTACTATAGGAAGTTCATCAAAAGCTATGCTTAGATCATTGTGCCAATGGAGAATCTATTGAAAAAGGATGTCACATTCTGCTGGAATGATGATTGCATGAAGAACCTAGAGGTACTAGAAGAGAAATTGAACTCTGCGCCAATCCCGGTCATCCCAAAATGGGATGTGGAATTTCATGTCCATGTTGACACGCCATGTATAGCACTAGGAGCAGTACTCACACAGGAGGGTGGAGAGGGCTTGGATCACCCTATCACGTTCACAAGTCGCAGGTTGTCTAAAGTGGACAAGAACTATTCCACAACTGAACGCAAGGGGTTGGCTATGGTGTACGTGCTCCAAAAATATTGGCACTATTTACTAGGGCGACATTTCAAGATGTATACAAACCATTCTGCACTAAAATACTTGGTTAATAATCCTGTGTTGGGGGGGTGCATATGCAAGTGGCTCTTATTGTTCTAAGAATATGACTTTGAGGTCGTGGTGAAGCCTAGATGCCTGAACGTGGGACCGGATCACTTGTCGTGCATTGAAATGGGAGAAGAACCTCCTAGTTTGGAGGAAGGATTACCTAGCGCATAGCTCTTTGTTGTGCACATAGCGGGTGAAAAATTTGAAGATATAATCCACTTTCTGACAACGGGGACTACGCCGAAGGAATACTCCGTCTAATAGAAGAAGGAACTGGTGGTACGCACGGCTGATTTTTCTATCATCGCGGGGCACCTATACAAAATGGGAAATGACGAGATACTATGAAGGTACGTACTTAAATTTGAACGAAGCCACATCCTCATGGAATTGCATGGGGGCATTGCAGGGGAACACTATGCAGGGCGAGCAACCGTGCAAAAGATTCTTGGCGCAGGGTTGTGGTGGCCAACCCTTCATCAAGATTCAAAATCACATTGTAAGGCCTGTGATATATGTCAAAGGACAGGTAAACCATTGCAGAGGGACAAGATGCCTTTGAATCCAAAAATGACGTTGCAACCCTTCCAAAAGTGGGAAATCAAATTTGTAGGACCTATCAAACCTCAGGGAAAAATGGGCACGAGATACATTATCATCGTGACAGAGTACCTAGCTTGTTGGGCAGAAGTGCAGCCGATCAAAGACTGTACGACCGCCATGACTGCAAATTTTTTGTTTGAACACATGTTGACTTGATTTGGATGTCTAAAAATCTTGATGAGCGATCGCAGTACACATTTCCTGAACGAAACCATTAGTGCGTTAATGTAAGAGTTTCAGGTGTATCATTAGAAAAGCACATCATATCACCCACAAGCCAATGGGATAATAGAAGCATTCAACAAAATACTAGAGACTGCACTAACCAAATTATGCAACGTGCAGCGGAGTGATTGGGACCTGCATGTACCTACAGTACTATGGGCTTACAGGACAACGTGCAAGAAACTGATGGGATAGACACCTTTTCAGCTGGTTTATGGAGTGGAATTTGTCATGCCAATGGAGTATATTGTACCTAGTCTACGCATAGCAGCGCTCATAAGTATGACGGACCGCGAAGCCCTCGAAGAGAGGCTGGCATAGTTGGAAGACATTGAGGAGGAATGATTCCAGGCTAGCTTTCATTAGCAGGTGCAAAAGCAACGCAAGAAGGCCTGGCACGATCACCATATTAAGTTGCGCACCTTCAAGGTAAATGATTTAGTGTTGTTGTATGAAAGTAAGTTTGATAAATTCCTGAGAAAGTATAAGATGCACTGGCTAGGACCATACATTGTCAAGGAGGTTACAGACGAAGGCATGGTACAACTAGTCAAGCTAAATGGAGAGCCTTTCCCAAGCAAAGTAAATGGCAGACGATTGAATCCCTACACAACTAACCTAGCTATCTGACTAGACGACAAAAGCACAGTCTTCATGCTCCAAGGATCTAGACGAAGGTGCGAGACTATAAACAAATGCAGGGGACATAGGCACAGATACAGGGAAGCAGTTCTGACACTGTGGCCTCAAAACAATGCGTCCAGGAGATCCAGTAGGCAGATACTCAGTGCGCTACCAACCTTGCATTGGTTCGAACAGAGTTGGAGGAACTCGGTGCAAAGATCTTTGTGCCAACAGAGTGACTCGAGGGTGAGTCACGATGTTTGTGTTGGGGACCTATTGGGCATGGAATCCCCCCAAGGCATGTTTTAGGGCTTAAAGCCCAAGTTTTGACCAAGTCTTTTGTAAAAACTCCACGAATTATGGGCGCGGAACGCGAAGTTATAATGGAGTCACAGGGTTGTCCGCCCTCGGTTTTGTAATGTAATGTCGGCTTGATAGACCTACCCATGGTCCGCGGACCATGGGATTGTATAAATAGAGTGAGACTCTAAGTGTAGAGATAGCTAATGGAGAATAACATAAAAGCATGATGAGTCTAAGCGACTAAGTCAAAGTGAAAATGGTCCTTGGGTCATAGAGTAGGAGAAGGCTCTGCAGCTGAGTGCACAGAGGCCTAGTAGTCTGCAACTGAGTGCGCAAACCCCTGTAGCTGAGTGTGTAAGACAGGTCGAGTTTTTAATCATTGGAAGAATTAATAAAGAGAAGTTTACCATATTACCGTGTATCTTTCCCTGTTTTAATGTTGATTGGGTTTAAAATTGCATGTGTACTTTTTATTTGTTGTGCAAACCCTTATGAATGTGTTGTAATAAATATAACATAAGGCATCTATTTACGCGAAGATAATTGACTGAGCGTAGGAAGATAAGTAAGATCTCAGGTATGACTTAGGGAATAGCACAGCACGCTACTCTAGCAGCGCAGAAACTCCACAGTCCCTGGTGAGGGCTGGGCGAAGACAAGTATATCAAGGCTTGAAGGCCTAAGAAGTGCGTGAAGCAACCTACATGAAGGGACGAACTGTTGGACCAGTCAAACCTCTCAGACATATCAAGGATGTAGAAACCTAGCTCCAACACCTCCCCATACTACCTCAGGTGAGACCTCAATCCGTGCTCCACAGACTGTTGCCGAAAGGGCCAGTAGTACAGGGATTTGTTTGGATAATTAACTCTGAACCTGGGTCAAGGCCCAACAAGCCAACACCCACTGATGTTTTTTACCACTTAACCTTCGGAAGATCTCATGCTATAGGCCTGCCAACATCTAGGAGGCTCTAGACACTCTCATGTTATAGGCATGCCAATGTCCAGGGACTATTTTGTCCAGCGTTATGACAGCATCCCCGCGTTTTGAGCCACTATTTCAGGCTCATAGCCCACATCACTACGCAGAATTGAATGACATCTCCAGAACAATAAATTAACAGGGAAACAATGATACAAAAGAAAATAGTTGAACAAGCCCTTAACCAGACCCCTATTAGCCATGACAGACATTTTGTCAAACATATCACAAATATGTAATCTACAGGTGTAAATAACAGATTTAAGTGTAGGGATCTCATACTTATCTGAGAATTGCTAAGAACCATTGTCCATGCTTATCATTTGCTGCATTATCATCTATTAGGCCATAGATACATTTTCCATTCATTTACAAGTAAAAAACATGATGAGAGACATACATAGCCATTGTCATGAAACACATATATAGCCAACATAATAGCAACAAAAATATCAATGAAATCACAGCCATATAATCCACATATAAATCAGTATAATACTAATAGAAATACAAGGAGAAATAAACTCTCATTAATGATGCAAAATCCAAAACTGGGATGGGACTACCACGTTCCACCCAACCATAGAATGGTTGAGCCAAATCACTCTTCAACCAGTCACCCCTGTGCCATATTCCAAGCATGAATGTGGGACTCAAACCAAAAGAACCAACCAAGGCATCATGAGGCTAAACCACCTCACCCTCATAAATAGAAACCACACTTTACCGTAATCCTTATCAGATCACTAGGCCAACACAATAAACATGTCATAACAGGCTTTACCATGATCTCCAACCAATCACTAGGAAAAAAAAAGCATGGATGCTACTGGATTTCTCCACCTACACCATGAGGAATTTTCATGTTTCCTAGTCTCTCAGGATTTATCACAATCCAAACTCAGATCACTAGGCCCTAAACTGAGACCCACTCTCCAATATTTACCACATATCCCAAAGGTGAGATTACTAGGCCCAACAAAGATCAAACCACCTCTTGTGTTTACTGTATATCCTTCCATTCACTGGCAAGGATTCCTATGCCCATTGAGGCAACATAATCCTAGCTTTACCGCAACCCATAGTCTAGCTTAGGGTCACTAGGCCAGTGGCTTACCGTGATCAACAGTATAGTTCAGGGACCACTAGGCCATGTGCTCTATCACTCAGAGATCCACTTTAATCATCTTTGAATCCATCCGACAATCTAGCTCAACCAAAACATGAGAACCCCATCACACCATAGGTATCCGGAAATGGCAAGGCTAGTCTGCAAACACTGTTACACCTGGAAAAACCCATGCCATAATAGCAAAAGAACCACATGGAATACCATGCATGCCAAATCTATCAAGGAAAATACACATGCAAATCAATACTTGCAAAGAATATTGTTGTAGTTGCTTGATCCTGGTATTCATTGCTTGATCTCTGCTTCCTCTTTCCTTCTTTTCCTTTCTTGATCCAATGCCAAAATGCTCCAATAAGTGTCCAAGAGTGGGAGAGAGAGAGAGATAATAATGAGCCTAGCTCCAAAACTGAACTGACAAAAAGTTACCAACTCATCCTCATAAGCCTTCTTATTAATGAGGCCTCTATTTTCTTCACTTTCCATTATTTTCCTTCATTTTCCTCCTCACATGCAACTTGTGACCTTTCACCTCCCTTTTCTCCTAATTTCCATTATTTTCATAAATAAATTTGCCAAAAATTCCATTTTTCCTTTCCAAAGCCTTAACCATTTCCTTTGTGAATTTCCTTAGCCACAATAAACCAATAAATTCCACACTAGGATGTTTTTCCCAACATTCAGCTTGGAATAAGTGTCCCAGCAACCATGGTTATTATTTTTCCTTTATTAGCTTTTATTACATGGAATTTTCACTAGGGTTGTTATAGAACCTTCCCCCTTAGGGGACACCATCCTCGTTGTTCAACCACAACTATACCTCAGCAAAACTGTTGAAACACAAACATACTTCCCATGGAGTTTTATAACATAGCCCGATTGAGTATTTATAATGATCACCCTGCTGAAAAGAAAACCAACATGACAATATAATGACATGACACCCATGCCGCTTATCGAAGCTTTATAACATAGATCATGGTGGCATCCATATACATATGTACATATACTAAAGCATCATCAAACATGTACCAAAACATATACCAAAACACCATACCCAAAACCATTTTGCCTCAACCTACAAACAATGAAGGATACATAGCCCGCATCTGATCCACCATCTCCCATGTAGCTTCATCGAGCTCAAAGTGCTTCCATTGCACTTTAACCTGCTTGATTTCTTGGTTCTGGAACATGGGAACCTTTTTCTACAATATATACTAAGGCTCTGGCTGGAACTCTCCATCTAGTTCCACTTGAAATACAAACCAATCAATCACAGATCAACATATTTAACATACTTCTTAAGCAATGACACATGGAAAACATCATGGACTTTCACTATCGGAGGCAGTGCAAGTCGATAGGAAACTAGCCCAATCCTCTCAACAATATTGAAGGGTCCACAAAACCGTGGTTCCATCTTGGCACATGATCCAATCACTACGGATCTCTTCTTTGGTTTGATGTGCAAGTACACCTATTCCCCAACCTGGAACTCCTTGGACAACCTATTCTGATCTGCATAGATCTTCTTCCTATCTTGTGCTGCTTTTAGATTCTTCTTGATTACCTACATTTCATGTTCCATGTCCGCCAACATGTCTAGTCCAATCAACACCTTGTTAACTAGAACACTCCAACTAACAGGAGTATTGCAACTCCACCCATATAATGCCTCAAATGGACACATCCTCAAATATTACTGATACACATTGTTGTAAGCAAACTCTACTAGTGGAAGAGACTCTTCCCACTTTCATTGTTGATGCATGACACACATCCTCAACATGTCCTCCAATATCCTATTGACCCTCTCTATCTATCCATCTATTTCTGGATGATAAGTTGTATTGAAGGCCAACTATGTGCCCAAACAAGCAAAAACTCCTTCCAAACCTTGGAAGTGAATTTTTCATCCTTGTCTGACACAATCTTCTTTGGAACACCATGTAATCTGACCACATCTCGAATGAATACATGTGCTACATTGCTAATTGAGAATGTAGACTTCACCAAAACGAAGTGCACAACCTTTATCAATCTATCCACAACAACCATGATGGAATCATGCTATCTCTCTATCCTCAGCAACCCCATGGTAAAGTCCATGGAAAAGACTTGCCATTTCCATTCTGGAATCCCAATCGGCTGTAGCATTCCACCTGGATGCTTACATTCTTCCTTCACACGCTAACAATAAAAACACCTAGCCACAAACTCTACTACATCCTTCTTCAGATTCGGCCAATAATAAAAGTTCTTCACTGTGGTCAATGTCTTCTGATAGCCCAGGTGACTGAATATGGCTTCGCATGAAACCACCTTAAGATCACCTTCTTGAGCTCACTGCTATCTGACACATATATCTTGTCTCTTAACCTAACCAATCCATATATTTTAAGGCAATAGTCCACATCATGTGCACCTACACCTGTACATGTACATGTACCATTACTTGTACCTATACATGTACATATATGTGTATTGTCACATGTAATAGTGCCTGTACATATACTACTACATGTACATATACCAATACTCTACTGCAACCTATGCATAATCTCCATATATCTGACATCCTGCTGACCTTCCTGCAAGATCCTATCCTATAAGTATGTCCCATAGGAGGTCATAGCTGCTAAGTGATTTACCTGTACTCGCTTACTAAGAGCATCTGCCACCATGTTCTCCTTTCCTTTGATGTACCTAGTCTCAAATCCAAACTCACTGATCGTGGCAAACCATCTAGATTTCTTGCCATTTAGATTCAGTTGATCAAGCAAATATCTCAACCCAATATGATCACTCATCAATACAAACATCCTGCCAAGAAGATAGTGCCTCCACATCTTCAATGCATTTATGATCGCTGCTAACTCAAGATCATGCGTCGGGTATTTTTTCTCATGCTCATTTACTTTCTGTGACTCATAGCATACCACCTATCCTTCCTTCATAAGGACTACACCAAGTCTTGTTTTACAAGCATCAAGACATACTACAAACTCCTTGTCTAGATCTGTAACCTTTAACACTAGAGAATGTGTCAACAACTACTTAAGCTGCTCAAAACTAGTCTCACACTCCTCTGTCCATTCAAATTTCTTACCTTTTCTCTAGAATGATGTAATAGGATAAGCAATATGTGAGAAGTTCCTAATGAACCTCCTGTAATAGCCTGCCAATCCCATAAAGGTTCTCACCTCATCCACATTTCTAGGATCTACCCACTCCATGATGGCTCTTATCTTTTCTGGATCTACTACAATGCCTTCCTTGGAGACAACATGTCCCAAGTGATGTAACTTAGTCTGAAAGAAAATACACTTGCTGAGATTAGCATACAACTGATTCTCTCTCAACAACCTCAACACTGTTTCTAAATGTTTGGCATCCTCTTCCTCATTTTTAGAATATACCAATATCTCATCAATGAACACAATAACAAAATTATCAAAATACAGACACAACACGCTATTCATCAAGCACATAAATTTAGTTGGAGCATTAGTCAAATCAAATGGAACTACAACAAACTCATAATGCCCATACCTGGTCTGGAAATTTGTCTTGTAAATGTCCTTCTCTTTGATGCATAACTAGTGATATCCTAACCTCGAGTCGATCTTAGAGAACATTGTTGCTCCCTTCAGCTGACCAAACAAATCATTTATCCTCAGTAATGGGTACCTATTATTAATAGCCACTTTTTTCAACTACCTATAGTCAATGCATAATCTGAGAGTTCCATCTTTCTTCTTCACGAATAATACCGGTGCGCCCCAAGATGATACACTTGGTCTAATGTATCCTTTGTCCAACATTTCCTTCAACTGAAATTTCAACTCAACCAACTCAGGTGTGCTCATCCTGTAAGGTGATTTTGATGTTGGAGCTAACCCTGGCACTAACTAATAGAAAATTATACTTCCCTGTGAGGTTGAAACTCTGAAATGTTCTCAAGAAATACATCCTGAATTATTGTAGAACTAGGTACCTGCTCAAAACACATGCATCCTAAACTTCCTTACCTTTGTCACTAGAAATGTGCACTGCAAATAATATACACCCTTTCCTGCGACTACACTTTTCCTCCATAGCTATCACCATCCTAACTAATGTGGCTTTCTTATTTCCCTATAAGACTCTTGGTTCCCTAATGTCATCAACGCACTCAATGGATTTTTCATAACAATCCACCTTAGTTCTATGAAGGTACAACCAATCCATGCCCAACAACATACTGTATGTTCCCAACGGTAATACATTCAAATGTGTTGCGAAAGGCATACCATTCAAATCAAATGCACAAGCTCTTACCTAATGGTGAACTCACTTCTTTGTACCTGTAGTCAACTACACTAACCAATATTCTACATGAAATTCCTTACTCAAACCACACTTATCCACCAAGTCAGGACTAACATAGTTATAATTAGATCCAAGGGCAACCAAAATACAAATAACTTGATCACAAAGCTTACCATCCATCTCAATGATAGATGCCTAATGGTTTGGTTGTTTGTTATCCAATGTTGCATAAATATGAGGAATGCTTTGACCAACATCCCCAATAGTATGTGTCTCCTGCACACTATATATCTGAGGCCTACTGATGAGCCCCAATTTTGGTACAATTTGGGCTCATTTTGGCCTATTTTACTTGCTCAAACCATTCATTTTTATTTGCTTATGCATGCATTT
>APFE030964339.1:80817-105025 GCA_000404065.3 Pinus taeda | reverse complement strand
GTGGTTCACCTAGTTTGGGCTACATCCACGGAGAAATAGCCAGTCCTTCTTTTATTATATTATCCAGCAAACTAAAGAGATACAACCTATAGCAGATTTGCTATAACACCCTCTTCGCTCTCAATCTCCTCTCTCTTCCTCACTCAGAATACAGATATACATAGACGCAATATAATTCCCTCATTTATAGTGAAGGGTTGCCTTATAGGGCAAAAAACCCTAAATTAAACATAACTTCTACCGTTAGATCATCCGCCAAATGAACGGTCCAAATAGACTAGAAATTACTAGACTTTTACAAAGAAATTTTACATCTATTTTTAGCTTCGGGGGCACTGCCCCCGAACTCCCGCCAGGGGACCGCTGGCCCCCAGACCCCCCAGCCGAGGGGGATCGGCCCCCCCGCACCCGCCCTCTCCCCCCCCGCGTGGAGGGGTGTACAGTGTTCCTGGGGTATACATCCAGCTGAGACCTTTGAATACAAAAGATAATCAAGCTCGACACCCAACAATCTCCCACCTGGAGACTGATTATAGAAACTCCACCACTGCTTCATTTGCTAGACAATGACTCCACTTTGGACCTGGCTATTTCTCATCTTCTTCATCATACCTGTAGACCAATTGAAACTAAGCAGATTCTCAGTTTCTCCCTGGTTACAACTTTTGTTAGCATATCTGTAGGATTCTGGCTAGTGTGTATCTTTTCCAGTTTCAACTGTCCATCTTCCAACGCTGACCGTATGAAATGGTACTTCAGCTGTATATGTTTAGTCTTGGAATGAAATGCAGAGTTCTTTGCAAGATGTATGGCACTCTAGTTGTCATTGTATAACCTGCCCAACTCTTGCTTCTTACCCAATTCATCCAGAAACCTTTGTAACCAAATCATTTCTTTACTAGCCTATGTAGCAGCAACATACGCTGCTTATGTTGTTGAAAGTGCAACAACACTTTGGATTTTTGAAACCCAAATGACAGTTGTTCCACCTGTAGTAAATACATATCGTGTAGTGCTCCTCCTATTATCTTTGTCACCTACCATATTTGCATCAACATATCCCTGTAGAGAAATGTTTGAACCACCAAAGCATAATGCTTGATTTGTGGTACCTCTCAAATGCCTGAGAATCCACTTCACCACCATCCAATGTTCTTTTCATGGATTGTTCATGTGCCTGCTTACAACTCCAACTGCATGTGCAATATCAGGCCTTGTGTAGACCATTGCATACATTAAGCTTCCAACTGCTGATGCATATGGAACTTTAGACGTATGAGCCATTTCTTCCTGAGTCTTGGGACACGCCTCCTTACTTAATTTGAAATGTCTAGCCAAAGGTATACCAACTAGTTTTGCATTCTGCATATTAAACCTTTTCAACACCTTTTCTATGTACTCACTTTGAGACAATGTTAATTTGTGATTCTTCCTGTCTCTATTATTCTCATACAAGGATTTGTTTTGCAGCACCCAAATCCTTCATTGCAAATGATTTGCGATTTCCCTTTTGAGCACAAGCTCTTCATCAACCTGCACACAGTTCTCGCCTTCCCTTTACCTCATATCCTTGTAAGTATATCTCTTCCTCCAAACCCCCATGGAGAAAGGTTGTCTTTACATCTAATTCTCAAGATGCAAACTTCAGCTGTTACTAGACTTGATAGTTCTGATTGAAGTCATTTTCACAATAGGAGAAAATATCTCATCAAATTCTATACCCTTTTTCTGTGCAAACCCTTTCACCACAAGTCTAGATTTATACCTTTTTCTACCTCCATCTTCTTCTTTCAACTTGTAAATCCATTTATTTTGCAATGTTGTTTTACCTGTAGGCAACCTAACTAAGTCCCAAGTCTAGTTATGTGCTAATGAGTCCATCTCTTCTTTCATGGCTTGCTCCCACTTCTTCCTAGTTTCTACCTACACAGCTTCTTCATAACATTCTGGTTCACCAGAATCAGTCAACAATACATAATATAATGGAGGAGAGTATCGTTCAGGGGATCTACTTATCCTAGTAGATCTTCTAATACCACTTTTAGGTGTTTGAAGTGCTTGTTGTTGTTGTGGTTGTTGTTATGGCTATTGATCATTATGATTTTTAGGCACCATCACTTTTCCTGTGATATCATCAAGCACTGTGTATTCTCTATTTTCTTTTTCTTGTTTCTTTTCCTGCAGCTGATCCTTATACAAAACCTTTTCATTGAATATGACATCTCTGCTCCTAATGATTTTGTGTTTTTCATAATCATAAAGAGATAACCAAAATCATTAACACCATATCAATAAGGTACATTCTTTGATTTTTCCTCAAGCTTTGTTCTATTTTCTTTGTTAATGTGGACAAAGGCTTCACAACCAAAAGTCTTTAAAAAAAAGTAGTTTAACTTTTTACCTGTCCATGCCTCCTCTGGAATACCACCATCCAAGGAACTTGAAGGCCCTCTATTTATTAGATAAACTACAGTATTTACAACATCTGCCCAAAATTGTAAAGGAAATCCTGCATGAAATCTCATGCACCTTGCACGTTCCATGATTGTCATGTTCATCCTTTCTGACACACCATTTTCTTGTGGTGTTCCTGGAACTGTATTCTCTTTGTGAATTCCATTCTTAGAATAGTACCTATCAAACTCTTTGCTGCAATATTCACCTCCATTGTCTAAACTGAGACACTTCAACCTTTTTCCTGTCTCATTTTCAACCAAAGCTTTCCATTTCTTGAAAGTATCAAATACATCAGATTTATTTCAAATACAATAAATCCAAGTTTTTATGGTTGCATCATCAATAAAAGTAACATAATAACGAGAGCAACCAAGAGATGATACCTGAGCAGGTCCCCATACATCTGTATGCATACGCTCTAATTTTTCACTCTTCTTTTCTTTCCCAACTCTAAGGAATCTAACTCTCTTTTGTTTTCCATCAACACAATTCTCACAAAATTTTAAATCAACATGCTTCAAACCTGGCAACAAATTTCTTGAGTGAAGAATCTGCATCCCCTTCTCATTCATGTGCCTGAGCTTATAATGCCACAATTTTGTATCTTCTCCTATAGAGGTTAAAGCATTAACAAAATTAGAAATGCCATTGCATAAGTACAATGTACCAACCTTTTCTCCTTTCGCTATTACCAGGTCTCCTTTAGTGACCTTCCAAGTTTTATTTTTGAAAGTAGTTACACAACCTTCACCTCCCAACTGCCCTGTTGAAATCAAATTTTTCTTCATATTTGGAACATGACTTACCTCCTTCAATAGCCATTGATTTCCATTCTGTTGTTTTATGAAAACTATACCCATTCAATTGATTTTATAGGGTTTATCATCTCCCAATCGAACCTGTCCAAAATCTCTTTGAACATAATCATGAAAATGTTTCTTATAAGGTGTGGCATGGAATGAGGCCCCTGAATCTACCACCCAGGCATCAATAATATTTTCTAATGAAAGAATCAAAGCGTATTGCGACAAATCACCTGTTACATTCGCTTCATGATTAGTTTCTTGCTACATGTCTCCTTCTTTTCCCTTCCGAGACTTGCAATCTTTCTTCAGGTGTCCTTTCTTCTTACATTTCCAACACATTATCCCCGATCTAGACTTGGATCTGCCTTTTCTTGACTTACTACGATATCCTACACTCTTTCCTCTTTCCATTGTTCTTCCCCTAGTCTCTACAGTCAAAGCATTACCTGATGTCTCACCGGAGCTTTTTCGTCGCATTTCCTCGCTAAGGATTGCACTGACAACGTCATCAAACTTTAAAGTACTAGATCCAGAGACAAAGTTACTAATGGCCATAACTAAGCCATTCCAACTTTCTGGCAATGAGCACAGAAATAACAAAGCCCTAACTTCATCATAAAAATTTACCCCTACGGAAATTAACTGACTTGTAACTATATTAAAATCATTTAAATGGTCTGCAACAGATCCAACTTCTAACATCTTCATATTAAATAAAAGCTTTATAAGAAATGCCTTATTTGAGGCCGAGGTTTTTTCATATAGTTTGGCCAATGCCAACATTAAACCCTATGTTGTCGTTTCCTTTGAAATATTAAATGCTACCAACGATGCTAGGCACAACCATATTGTTCCAAGTGCTTTTTGTCGAGAATATCCCATTTTGTGTATGTCATACTCGACAGCTTCTTTGTCTTTCCGCTCAATGGTAGGTACAGATCTCTCTGATATAGATAATCTTCGATCTGCATCTTCCATAGTTGGTAGTTTTGGCCATTGAATTTTTCAACCCTAAGCCTACCATCTTCTGCCATTGCTCCCACTCGAACCAGGAACCCTTCTCTCCTGCGAGTTTATTAGCCAAATAGACCTTCGGCTCTTATATCAGTTGTTAGAAAATTATATATTACGTAACAATGGAACACATAAAATATTGTAGAAATATAAACACAAAAAATGCATAAAACAAGAGAGACACAGATATACGTGGTTCACCTAGTTTGGGCTACATCCACAGAGAAACAGCCAGTCCTTTTATTATATTATCCAGCAAACTAAAGAGATACAACCTACAATAGATCCATTGTAACACCCTCTTCGCTCTCAATCTCCTCTCTCTTCCTCACTCAGAATATAGCTATACATAGATGCAATACAATTCCCTCATATATAGTGAGGGGTTTCCTTCTAGGGCAAAAAAAACCTAAATTAAACATAACTTCTACCATCAAATCATCCGCCTAATGAACATCCCAGATAGACTAGAAATTACTAGGCTTTTACAAGGAAATTTTACATCTATTTTTAGCTTCGGGGGCGCTACCCCCGAACCCTCGCTAGAAGGCCACTGGCCCTTGGACCCCCTAGTCGGGGGGGATTGGCCCCCCTAAACCCTCGCAGGGGGGGACAAGTCCCCCTCACACCCCCCTACATGGAGGGGTGTACAGCTTCCTGGGGTATACATCCGGCTGAGACCTCTGAATACAGAACTTAATCAAGCTCCACACCCAACATCTTTGTCATAACTAGGATACTTACGGACTATATTTGAAAGTGTCTCACTATGATATGCCATTGGATGCTTGTGTTGACTAAGGGCTGCACCAATATCATAGTCAAAGACATCTGTCTCAATCTCAAATGGTTGTTGCAAGTCTGGTAATGTGAGCACTGTTGCTGAAAAGAGGCGATGTTCTCTGTGAACGCCTTCTGTTGACATTCATACCAAAAGAATTTTGCTTTCACTCCTCCCTTGGTGACTTGACTCAAGGGCCAAGTGCTATGAAAAAATATCAACACAAACCTGCAACAGAAATTGGCAAGACCCAGAAAGTTGCGGAGCTCTGTCAAAGTGGTTGGAGATGGCCAATCCTGAATGACTTGGATCTTGGCTAGATCCACATGCACCCCCCGTTCATCAATAATGTATCCCAGATACTAAACTTGGGTCATGCCAAAAGTGCATTTCTCCAAATTGGCACATAGCTTGTGTTGCCGCAGTGTTTGGAGAACTGTCAGATGTGGTGGAGGTTCTCTTCCCAACTCTAGCTAAAGATCATGATGTCATCCAAGTATACCACTACAAATGAGTTGGTGAATGGCCGCAAGATGTCATCCATCAGCCTCATGAGGGTTGTAGGAGAATTCGTCAACTTGAAAGGCATAACCAACCATTCCACAAGGCCTTCCTTGGCTTTGAAGGCTGTCTTCCACACATCGAAGGCTTCGATTAATACCTGGTGATATCCTAAATTCAAGTCGATCCTATTGAAATATTTCCCCCCTTCAATTGGTCCACAAGATCATCAATCCATGGGATCGAGTACGTATTCT
Organism: Pinus taeda; assembly: GCA_000404065.3. NCBI lineage: Eukaryota > Viridiplantae > Streptophyta > Pinopsida > Pinales > Pinaceae > Pinus > Pinus taeda. The sequence goes on along the minus strand of APFE030964339.1, from coordinate 99,209 downwards.
AGAAAATGATCTTGTTCAGAGCCCAATAATCAATACAGAGTCTTAAAGTCTCATCCTTCTTCTGTACCAACATGATCAGGCTCTCACAAGGCGATGAACTCGATCAGATGTGACCTTTCTGTAGCAGCTTCTAAATCTGCCTCTTGATTTCATCATTCTCCAAAACAGAGTGTTGATAGATTGGTCCATTGGACAACGACGCACTTGGGGTCAGATTGATGGAGTGCTTGACCTGGACATACAGAGGAGCCCTTATAGGGGAGGTGAATATGTCCTCGTACTCCTCCATGACCTTGTCCGTCTATAGTTGGTGCACGAAGGGGCCCTATCTGGAGGTCATGGCCACCGTCTTTTTCTTTCCCTGAGGGTATATCATCAGGAAAAATAATTTCCCCATTTTGAAATGAGCTTACTCCATTGTTTTGCAGTAACCAAAGAGATGGTGGTAGGCGGTGCTAGCTCTGGTATCCTATACAACTTATTTCCCAAAGTAACAATAAAAGCATGAGGCTTTGATTCATACATAGCATGTCACTTCCACAAGTATGGTTGGCCTAATAATACATTACAAACATCAAGGGGAGCAACGTCACATAATACCTCATTTGTGAAGGGCTTGATGTTGTATGGAAGGTGACACTGCTGGCTCACGTGAAGATCCCATCCTTGGTGAAGCCACTCGATGGTGTATGGTTGAGGTGTGTGTTGTGGTCAGTAAGCCTAGCTGCTTCACAACCTCTATCGAAATAAGGTTCTTTTGGCTCCTGCTATCAACAATGAACTGTAGCGAGGAACCCTTTACCCACATCTTGGAGTGGAAGAGGCACTCCTCCTCGTCTGGATCTTCGGGTTCCTCATTCTAGATCTTCATAGTGGCAATGGTGGCATTGGCCTTTGCATCAATAATCTGCTTCCTTTTGTCATTCCCCTAGTCGGGTTCTGACTCGGAGTTGGAACATGCATCTGATTCCAAAGCCTCTTGCTCGGCCACAAGTGACTGCTTGGCCCAACACTCACTTGTATTGTGAGTGGATCTCTTATGGAACTCACACCACTTTCTCGTGTCCTTCAAATTCATGGTGTTGTTCCTTTCTTGCAACTTTGGCGGGTTGTCACGAGCCACCCCACCTTGGATTTGTCCTTTGTTCTGCGGTTTGGGGGCACCTTTCCCTTACTTTGGATTCACTGATCTAAAGTCTCGCTTCTTCTGTTTAAACTTCTTATTGATCTCGACAGCGTATCAGTATGTTGTGCCAAGCAAGAACATGTCCCAGAACTCCATCTCGTCATTGATGTACTTATGTAGGCAGCGGCGGTATTTGATTACCAAAAACGCTGCTTGGTGATGAGCCCCAAAAATGGGTAACTTATTGGGCTCATTTTGCCTATTATTCTTGATTAATCCACCATTCTTCATATTTTATGCATACTTTTGAATATATTTATGTTAATTGAATGAATGAGAATAGTCACTTGACCATGAAGTCTAATACGTGCTTATTGCAGACTTTTGGACATCTTTTGGACTAAGGTCAAGCATTTATGAGCTAGTTGATAGCCAAATACGAGGGAATAAGGCTGAGGATTAGTAGGAAGGGTGTCTCCTACACTAAATTTCCCCTTCCTCGAGTTTTCCACCATCAACTCAGAGTTCAACAGCCCACCAAAGATGATTTCCAAGGGCAACTGAGCAGCTTTTGTGAAGTGGCTGATTACTTGCAGTTTTGAGCAGCCAAGCCCCTCAAGTTAATGAGGGCTATTGGAGGTCCTCATGGTGCATAAGTAGGAAGGCTTCAAGCCTTGATAGTTTAGCTCTTGAGAAATTTTATTTCTCACTTTAGTGCTGCTCTGCCTTTTAGCTCATTTTCGAGCTTTTGTTGTAAATATTTTTGTGAAATGGTTATTTTTTGAGTAATGGAGATAAATTTCACTTTGCACCAGCTCTGAGCTTTTCTTAGGAGGCTATAGCTCTTGGGGTTGGGCCCAAACCAAGTGTTAGTACCTCCTTTGTGTACTATTATGTGTTTTCTTTGCATTCATAGAATAATTTCTGCTATTTAGGTTAAAATCTTACTTTGTTACTTAGGTTGTTTTTGATGATTAAGATAGCTTTTTCTACTTTAGGTTGATTTAACAGGTTGGTAATAGAAAATATCTTCAAAAAGGCCATCAAGCAACCCTTGATCTCACCTCTCCCTCCTTGGCACCATGAGTTGAGACCAAGGCATCCTTGTTGCCACAAAAACACTGTTTTTCCCTCTCAATGCAATTGCTAGTGTTATATTTTTAGTTGGAAAATTTGATACCAGTTGTAATTACATTTTTATATCTATTATTGCTTAGTTTCCATAGTTATCTTGCATGATTTCCTGTCTATAGACTTCTACTCATCATGGTTCTAGTTTCTAGGTCAGATTAGGTCAAAGTAGATAGATCTCTGGTTTTTCTAATCTTTCTTCGATTAGTTTTGAGAAATAGTGTGCAGAGCATCCGTAATACCTCTCTGTCTATCCTTCCTCCATCATATAACCTACTCCAACCCCTAATTCCAGATTCCTTCCCTTCATTCGCCACACTTTTCCAATTTGACCTAATTTCTACATTTTTGTGCAACATTGCTCTATCCGTCCTTGAACAAATCCAACCACCATCATCACTCCTTAGCTTCATCTACCAGGTCCTAGACCCCTTCACATCCTCATCCATCCTCCATTTCCACTTTCCCACCATTTTTCCTCCATCAACCCTCCAAAATCCTCTTTCGGATCTTCCTGTAGAACCCCTGCAGACTTCCTGTAGAAGTTCATGTGAGAAATTTTTCAAGATATGATCACTGTGAAACTCTCTTGAAGGGTGCTAGGGGCCCCTTACGCCCTCTTCTCACCTTTCCAACCTCTTGCAAGCACCCACTCCATTTTATTTCGCCAATCAACCTCTACACAACCAAAAACAGTTAAAGCACATGCATAATAATTCTGCAAAATTACACAAAAATACAAAAAAGATATTTTTCCCATATTTAACCTTAGAAGTAGCTTATTTGCATGCATTTTACCTCTTCAAGATCCAATGGCATCCATTCCTACCGCTTTCATCTCCTTTCTTGCACTAGTAGGGTTAGTCGGTAAAACTAGGGTTTGCTAGGGTTTGCGTTTCTTTTCAGCTTTCAGCTTCTTCCTGCAAGTAGACTAGCCTCCTTTGAGTTAGCTTTCATCCATCACAGTTAAAATATTCTTCTAAGATCTCATAGAAGTTGTCTTAAGCTCCTAGCGGACTTGTGCTAGCTGATCAAGTGACAGCTTGCGGCAAGAGCTAGTACTTGTGCATATAGCACCGTTGCTTCCAAGTTGGTTACGAACAACCAGGTTGATAAAAGTAAAGAAGGGAGTCCCAAGAGTTGTAGCATCATTGCTGCAATACTGGAGCCTACCACTTAGTATCCTTGATACCCAACTTTATGCGAAAGGTATGAAAAATATTGGTAAAATCTGGCACGTCTTAGTCCCTTCCCAGTTGTAGCATGTTCCACTTTATGTATTTATCCTCATAGCTTCTGACAAGGTAGTACTACTCCTCGATGGCATCCCGGAATGAATTCCAAGTGGATACGGCTGAAAATAGTGAGGATTTACTTTCATCCTTCTACTTGCAGTAGGTTTCCCACTAGTCCTTGACGTGGGGGGCGGCTTTGAGAAGAGTGAAAGTAATACTTTCCCGTCCAAAAAAATCATGAACAAAAAAATACCCTTCTAGCATATTTAACCATTTATCTACAACATATGCATCTATCTAACCCTCAAATGTGGGAGTGTCTAAGTTAACTTGTACCTTAAAGGGTGTGGTGCTTCTAGAGTAGTTGCTAGAAGTAGATGTGTCGCCCCTGGGTAGCCACTGAAGGATCTGGGCAAAGTTGTCCATCATCGTGTTCCTTTGTTGCTTGAGGGCCTCTTCAAGCAATATTTTGATAGGATCTCCTGCCCCCTCATCTTTCTTTTCATCTGCATGGGAAGTCGTTGGGATTTGCAAGGCTGGTATTGCAAAGGTTCGACCAGTTCAAGCCCTAACTCCTTATATCCCAACCTCGTTGGGGACATGCAAAGAAAAACAGAGAAAGAGCAGACCGCTCTGATACCATTGATCAGGATTTAAATAGGAATGCAAAAAATTATAGATATAACCATAAATATAGAGATGCAGCAAAAATAATACTTCATTTCATTAATGTAAAATACTAAAATATGCCTAGTAACAGAAATGGAAATAAACTAGCTTGGGTGATTGTAGATTATTCTTGAGAAGATATGTGGTGGCTATATGCCTCTAAATTGCCTTCCAATGAGGCTCAAGGGCCATTTTATTATTGAACAATAAGAGCAAACCCTAACCCGAGGAGATGTAACACCAAGAGTATATGGCCCCGTTGGGGTTAGTTGGACAGCCAACTTCCCAAGGTCGTGACTTGGTCATATTATCTATGTTTTCTGAGCATGATAACCCATTGGAAATATCTCTCCGAGGACTATGATGGGAAAAAATATTTTATCAAAAAAATTGTTGGCGACAGATTGCCAAAAAAATGTCGTTTAGGGCCTCAAAACGACTCTGGAAGTTTAGGACCCAAAAAATAGCTAAAAATAGTAAATTTTACTACAATTAAGGAAATTAAAAAACTAAAAGAAACAATGGTGGAGTTACAAATGGAATTACCGGGTGGCCACCAATATCCACTTGGATAATTCCTCCCCCCTTAGGAAGCAATGGTCCCCATTGCATTTAGTTCCTCCATGAAATGAGGAAACTTCTGCTGAACTTGGTCCCTGGTGAGCCACTTGCCCTAGTGAAGGAGTTGCCCTACTTTGACAGATCAATATAGTTGTATCTTCTGCTGGTGAGTGTTCTTGATTTGTGTTTCCATGATCCGATCAGTTTCATCTTGTTCTGTGCAATCTGAATTTAACTCTGTTGGTGTGAGTTGTTCTGCAATGTCGGATGTGTCTAGTAATGGTGGAAAGTATGGTCGAAGATGGTCCACATTGAACACTAGGTGTAGGCCAAGGAATGGGGGAACGATGACCTCAAATGCATTATCTCCCACAACCTTGGCAATGGTATAAGGACCATATCGGAGTGGTCTGAGTTTCCGATAGGCTCCAATAAGGTGTTCCTTTTACAAATGCAACCAGACTTTGTTGCCCACTTGAAACTTGTGTGGCACCCGATGTTGATCATGTCACTGCTTGTACTTGGAATTTGATTTCTCTAGAATGTCGTGGAGATACTGTTGGATATGTTGGATGTGCTTAATGAAGTTGTTTTCCTTATCTTTTTCGGATTGGACATCAACCGAATGTGCGTGAGTAGCTGCAAATGGCATGGCCACATCAATGGGATATAGTGGATGGAATTCCAAATCCACCTAAAAAAGGATGTGGCTAGTCGAGTTATGGAGAGCCAGGTTATAGCTGTGATGAACATAGGGGAGCCTTTCATCTTATGTGCGTGGATGCTTTGAGTTGTACATGCACAGAATGTGTACGATCATCCTGTTGACAACCTCTATCTGGCCATCAGTTTGGGGATGGAAGGTTGTGGACTTAGTGAATTTGGTGCCCAGCATCAACTAGAGACTGGACCAAAATGTACTAAGGAACCTACTATCTTGATCTAAGATGATAGATTGTGGAATCCCAAAGTGTACCCAGACTCATTCAAAGAAGAGTTTAACAGTGGCTTTTGCTGTGATATTCTTCTTGCAAGTTGCCATAATGGCCATCTTCGAGAACCTATCGACGACCACAAAAAAACAGTCGTTTCCATGCTTAGTAGAAGGAAGGCCCAACAGTAATCCATGGAGATGGATTCCCAAGGTCAACTAGGGGTAGGTAGTGGATTATAGAGGCCTTGCTTATTGATGGTCGGTTTGGCAATGGTGCAGGCATTGCAGGATCTGATGTACTTCCCGATATCCTGTCGACGATTCGGCCAATAGAAATACTTTTGCAGAATTTCCACCATTTTCTCGACCCCGAAATGCTCAACAACCCGAATGTAGTGTGCTTCCCAAATCATCTTGGCACACTCGCTTGAAGGAACACAAAGGTGACCTAGGTGGAAAAACAGGGCATCCTGGAGGTGAAAATATGGAATATGCAGACCCTCCAAGAGTGTATGGTATATGTTCCCGAATTCTAGGTTTTTTTGTAGAGAAGTGGTCAATCAGAAGTCTCGTGCCCATAAGAGTTAAGCATGGTGGTTAACACCATGATCAGTGGTCGACTAAGGAAATCTACAACATTATTGGTGCTTCCCTTCTTATTCTTGATATTCAAATGGAATTGTTGCAGGTATGTGGACCACTTATCATGGTGATCATTATGCAACTTCCCTTACATCTATATGAACTGCAAGGGCCAGTGGTCTGTGTAAATGACTACTTCCTTCCCCAAAATGTAATGCTCCCATTGTTGGTAGGTTTGCACAATGGAATACATCTCTTTCTCATAGGTGGGATACTTCCAAACTGTGTCTGAAAGTGTCTCACTATGATATGCCATTGGATGCCCGTGTTGAGTAAGGACTACCCCAATAGCACAGTCAGAGGCATCTGTATCGATCTCAAATGTTTGTTGCAAGTCTAGTAATGCAAGCACCGTTGTCGAGCAAAGGCAATGTTTCAACTATATGAATGCCTTTTGTTGAGATTCAAACCAAAACAATTTTTTTTTCGCTCCTGCCTTGGTTACTTGACCCAAGGGCCAAGTGATATGAGAAAATCCCAACACGAACCTATAGTAGAAATTGGCAAGACCCAAAAAGCTGCGGAGCTCTATCAGAGTGGTTGGAGATGGCCAATCCCAAATGACTTGGATCTTGGTTGGATCCACATGCACCCCTCGTTCATCAATAATGTATCCTAGATACTAAAATTGGGTCATGCCAAAAGTGCATTTCTCCAAATTGGCACATACCTTGTGTTGCCGCAGTGTTTGGAGAACCTGTCGGATGTGGTGAAGGTGCTCTTCCCAACTTTGGCTGAAGATCGGGATGTCATCGAAATATACCCCTCCAAATGAGTTGGTGAATGGCCACAAGATGTCATCCATCAGCCTCATGAAGGTTGCAGGAGCATTCATCAACCCGAAAGGCATAACCAATCATTCGAAAAGGCCCTCCTTGGCTTTGAAGGCAGTCTTCCACACATCAGAGGGTTCGGTTGGTACCTAGTGATATCTTGACTTCAAGTCGATCTTGCTGAAATATTTTTCCCCCTTCAGTTGGTCCAGAAGGTCATCAATCCTTGGGATCAAGTACCTATTCCAAACAATGATCTTGTTCAGTGCCCCATAGTCAATACAGAATCTCCAAGTCCCATCCTTCTTATGTACCAACACAATCGGGCTCCCATAGGATGATGAACTTGATCGGATGTGACCTTTCTACAATAGTGCTTGAATCTGTCTCTTGATTTCGTCATTCTCTAGAACAAAGCATTGATAAATTGGTCCATTGGGTAGCAGTGCACCTAGGGTCAGATCGATGGAGTGTTTGACCTGGTAGTGTAGAGGAACCCTTGCGGGGGAGGTGAAGATGTCCTCGTACTCCTCCATGACCTTGTCCATCTATATTTGTCGTGCGGAGGGGCCCTGTCTGGAGGTTGTGGCCACCATCTTCTTGTTTCTCTAAGAGCATATCATCAGGGAAACAAGTTTCCCAGTTTTGGAAATAAGCTTACTACATTGTTTTGTAGTAACCAAAGAGATGGTGGTAGGCAGTGCTACCTCCGATATCTTGTACAACTTATTCCCCAAAGTAACAATAACAACACGAGGCCTTGATTCATACATAACATGTCACTTCCATAAATATGGTTGGCCTAATAATACATCACAAACATCAAGGGGAGCAACGTCACATAATATCTCATCCGTGAAGGGCTTGATGTTGTATGGAAGGCGACACTGCTAGCTCACACAAAGATCCCATCCTTGGTGAAGCCACACGATGGTGTACGGTTGGGGTTGTGTTGTGGTCAGTAAGCCTAGCTGCTTCACGACCTCTACCGAAATGAAGTTATTTTGGCTCCTGCTGTCAACAATGAACTATAGCAGGGAACCCTTTACCCACATCTAGGAGTGGAAGAGGTGCTCCTCCTCCTCTGGATCTTCGGGTTCCTCCTTCTGGATCTTCATGGTGGCAATGGTGGCATTGGGCTCCGCATCGATAATATGCTTCCCTTTGTCATTCCCCTTGTCAGGCACTGACTCGGAGTCAGAACATGCATCCGATTCTGAAGCCTTTAGCTCGGCCACTAGTGAATTCTTGGCCTGACACTCACTTTTACTGTGAGTGAAGCACTTATGGAACTCACACAACTTTCCCGTGTCCTTCTTCAGATTCGCGGTGTTGTTCTTTGCTTGCAGCTTTGGTAGGTTGTCCTGGGCCACCCCGCCTTAGCTTTGTCATTTGTTTTGTAGTTTAGTGGCACCTTTCCCTTACTTTGGATTCACAGATCCAAAGTCTCACTTCTTCTATTTAAACTTTTGCTCGATCTTAACAGCGTATTATTACGCTGTGGTGAGCAATAAGATCTCCTGGAACTCCATCTCATCCTAGTTGTACTTGTGTAGGTAGTTGCGGTATTTTAGTACCAAATGCTGCTTAGTATCGTTGATACAACTTTGTGCAAAGGGTATGAAAAATATTGGTAAACTCTGGCATGTCTTGGTCCCTTCCTTGCTGCAGTGTGGTCCACTTTATGTATTTATCCTCATAGCTTCCAACAGTGTAGTAATGCTCCTTGATTGCATCCCAGAATGAATTCCAAGTGGGTGTGGCTGAAAACAATGAGGCCATACTTTGATCCTTCTTCTCACAGTAAGTTCCCCACTAATCCTTAATGTGGCAGATGTCTTTGAGAAGAACGAAAGTAATCTTTTCCCGTCTGGAAAAATCATGAACAGGAAAATACCCTTCTAGCAGATTTAACCATTTATCTACAATGTCTGCATCTATCTAACCCTCAAATGTGGGAATGTCAAAGTTAACTTGTACCTTAAAGGGTGTGGCACTTCTAGAGTAGTTGTTGGAAGTAGATGTGTTGCCTCTAGGTAGCCACTAAAGGATATGGACAAAGTTGTCCATCATTGTGTTCCTTTGTTAGTCAAGGGCCTCTTTGAGCAATATTTTAATAGGATATCCTACCCCCTTGTCTTTCTTTTCATCTGCCATGGGAGGTCTTCGGGATTTGCAAGGTTGGTCTTGCAAAGGTTCAACCAATTCAAGCCCTAACTCCTTATATCCCGACCTCATTGGGGACATGCAAAGAAAAACATAGAAAGATCAGACTGCTCTGATACCACTGATCTAGATTTAAACAAGAACACAAAAAATTACAGACATAACCATAAATACATAGATGCATCAAAAATAACACTTCATTTCATTAATGTAAAGTATTGAAATGTGCCTAGTAACAAAAATGGAAATAAACTAGCTCGGGCGATGGTAGTTTATCCCTGAGAAGAGATGTAGTGGCTACATGCCTCTGAACTGCCTTCCAATGAGGCTCAAAGGCCTTTTTATTATTGAACAATAAGAGAAAACCCTAAACAATGAAAGCCCTAACCCGAGGAAATGTAATACCAAGAGTTTATGGGCCCTATTGAGGTTAGTTGGATAACCAACTTCCCAGGGTCGTGACTTGGTCATATTATCTTTTTTTGACGCGCTTGATACCTCATTGGAAAGATATCTCTAAGGACTACAACAAAAAATACAGTTCTATTAAAAAATTATTGGCGGTGGATTGGAAAAAAAATGTAGTTTAGGGCCTCAAAACGGCTCCAGAAATTTAGGACTCGAAAAAATACTAAAAATAGTAAACTATGCTACAAGTAAGGAAACTGAAAAACTGAAAGAAACAATGGTAGGGGTCCAAGTGTAATTGGTGGGTGGCCACCAATATCCACCTGAATCAAAGCTTGTTTAAGCCAGCATGTTTCCATGCATGACTTGTGGATGTTTATAAGACTATTCTTTAAGAATTTATAATTCATGTTTGTTTCACATGTACTAAGATAGTTGAACTATTTCAGTTTTTTTAGTGCTTACCTTGTTGGGAATGTGTTGTATTGGTTATCACTATTGGCTCATCCTTGTGGACTACTCCACAAGATACTAGAAATACCTTTCTCGCTCATTGGTTATAATGACCGTCACATCCATTGTGACCTATTCTACTGGATGATGGACAGATCTTTCCCTAAACTTTGGTTTTAATGACTGCCTCATCCACTATGGACTATTCCACTGGATAATGGACATACCTTCATGGTTCATGTGTGTCTCTTCTTGGGTGGTACTATTACCTCTCACTTAGAGGCTTACTTTTCTCCCCCCCCCCCTTTGCAGTAAGAGAACCTTGACACAGTTGCATTGCACACTCACTAGGCACACTTACCTTGTTGTTCGAAGATACCATTGCATCACTCTCCCGCACTGACAACTAGAACTAAGGAAAATATCTAAGTATATGGAAATCGAGCCTTTATACCAGATGGGACTCCTACACCAAATAGTTTGAGGTCTAGTTGGGACTTCATATTGGGAAGATCCCCTTGGTTGATGGATTTCAAGCACCGTCAACAAGATCATTGTTGATGGGATAAGAACATTTGGGTGTTTCCTTAGTATGATATCTTCCATGATGTTTTGGATGACAATTTCGTAGCTTTAAGCATGGCCGAGATTGAGTATGGTGGTGCTAGCATGGCTAGCTATGAGGCAGAATGAAGATTCTCTTTGGAGAGATGTTTGAGTAAATTCTAGATATGATATGGACACACTGCGATGAAAAGAAGTGGGAATCAATTGGTAGAGAATATGGTATATAGTTGGGACTTAAATGCCTTCATATATTGAGACAGCATTGTTGTACGAGACAAGATTAGGCTTGTGGTTGACACCTCCGTGAGAGGAAGCATGCCTATGGATACTGCTGCTATTATGACCTGATGATCAAGTTGATACCAAATGCAAAAAAAATGATATCTTTATGATCTATAGAGAGCATCGTTTATTGAGTACACTAAGCCAACTCTTCTCCCCCTGTTTGATCTCCCAGGGTGTGGAATTTAGATAGATGGCTCCTGGGGTTGAAGGATCTCTAAACAATAGGGTATCACCACTATCTGTTACCCATATGGTTGGAGATGTTATTCCCATATCTTGGTATTTGCAGAGTATACCCCAGTTGGCATTATACCCACAAGTCGGCCTTGTTGGGATTGTCCCTCCCCGTCTAGCCAACGAGTTGAGGAGGCCTGGGGACGTGTGATCCTTACCTTTTGGTAAGTCAAGCATATTTCCCAGGCTCATATTATGATGAAAGAGTTCTACCACATGAATCTTTAGGGTCATGGTTGGTGTTAGCACTTTGTAATTCCTCCGGCATGGGGAGAGGAACCCAAAGGTAACAACAAACCACTTTAAAACTAGAATATATCCCTTCTAGCTTAAGAGAGGGCTCTCTCTATATGAATCTTCAATCACCTAGATGACTAGTTGTCTTAGGTTTTAGGCTAGGTATTAAGATCAGGGAGGAATAGGTTTTGATAGTTTGATGGAAAGGAAGAAGGAAAATACATTAGGCATGGAGTCATATTGAGCTAATGATTTTCAATGATATGATGGGAAAATGAAGGGTCCTTAGGTAAGGGAAAGGTAGGAAAGCCTTATGGTGTCTTTTTCAAATTTCATTGTAGATAGGTGAGTAGAGGAGTAGTGAAATTGATAACATCTCAAGAATCTATCCGAGGATGAATTTTAGGTATTACAATGGAGGAAATAATAGTTAAATGTTTAGTTACTTATAACAGATCACTTAAAAGTGAATTCTAAAATATTTTCTTAACTAAACATTGAATACATGATATTTAAGCATGGAAATAACATAAGATAATGAAACAAAAACAGGAGATAAACATCACCATAAATGACTGACACATGAATCCATGAACAAGTAGACTTCAACCTTCATCATTCACTGAGACTTTTAAATGAAAATGTGCAATGCTCAATGTCTTCTCTATCACACCTTGACCAATCAACCCATTTCTCATAGAAATTTACAAAATATAAAGGAAAAAAATCCTTCCCAAGATAAGGAGTTCAAGTTCAACTATTTTCCCAAAGATAGATTTAGTTACATTAAGATTTGAAACTATCTGCTAGGAAATAGAGACTGAATTTTTTGAAAATAGGGGTTAAAAATTAAATTGTATCTCTTGAATCATGACTATTGTTAAAAAACCAAATGATTTTTTTCTAGATGATCTTGTGCTTTAGATAAACCTCTCTCAGTTTTCTAAAATTCGTCTCCAGCTCCTCAAGATCCACACCTAAATATTATTACTAAAAAAGGAAATGTTGAAATCTAAAAAATAGGCAGTAAATATTCATTTGAATATTCCAATATATGATACCTATGAAGAAATTAGAGGTTTTTGTTATTTGGCTCATTCTTGACAAAAGCTCTCCTTTTTTTTTAATTCATTTCCATTTGGTCAGGAACCAATTTTAAAGATGATGACAAAAACAGTGTGTGTGCAGCGAACTTCCTTTTCATACTATATATTTAATGATTGAATGTTGATGTCTTATGAACATAATAATGAATTTGTATTAGCCTACACATTATTATTAAACATACCATAACCATATTAATCAATTTTAGGAGGTCTGGAGTCAAATTGAAAGATCAAATTGCTGACTGTATGGAAGCACAACAAATTTGTTGCGCTACTTCTTCCTTTAGAAAGGTGCAGCAAAAACGTAGTGAGTTCATGATTTGCATGCTTATGATCACTTACTAGACTTCTAAATGTGTTACACATGTGAAATAAAACTTTTAAAACATAAGATACATATTATATAACATTTTTTCAAACTGTAAACTCCCATATTTTTAAAATCACCAGCTACAACAACTTAGCGCAACGTACTTCATTCGTGTGAATTTGACCAAGTGTTGAAGATTTTTCTAGGAAAAATGGTTGATTGATGAATATGAAATTCAAAAATACCTTCATGAGCCTCCATACATAAGAAATAGTGCAAAAACCCCGATCCTCTATCAAATATTAATGCCTTCGACAATAGCGCAGCAAATCCCCTGTAGCCAAAACACAACAACTTTCCTTTGTTTTTCAAAGTATCTAAGGAGGATGAGAAACCTGCTCGATGGATTTTTTGAGAGCCAATGCATGTATTTTTAATCCTTCACATGGTCAAGAACTCCCTTTACTTGCAATGATGACATTCAATTTCAAAACGTTCAAGCGCAACAAGAACTTGTGGTGATAATGATATGATGAAATATTTGATTTGACCTTTCAACTGATTGAAAAGACGCCACTTAGCTCGACTCAATGATGAAAAACCAAAACCCACTATTATCTTCACCCCTGATTTGGATGACACATTAATCTTAGGTTTACTAAACCTAGACTCTAGAAAATCAATGATTATTTCCATCATTACTTGAAACATTTTTAACATTAGCCTAACTTAGACTCAAACTAATCATATGATCTCACACTTCTCTCAAAATGCCAATAAATTGATCTATAAGATATCATAGCAAAACTTTACAAAATGACCAAAATAATAAAAAGACTAAGCTTGGCTTTGACTACTACAACATAGGACACTAACAATTGGGAAGATTGGTAGGCAATAGGATGGGTTGAGATTTTCTCCCCTATATCACTTATTGCTCGATATGGACTTGTAGATTTTTAACTCCCCCATAAGATTATGGGCTGAGATGTTCTCCCTGGTGCGGTTCTAGGTTGAGAAGTGCTCCCTGATTATATGCTCTCCAATGTTTATGTGGCTTATATATTTGGCTCCCCACTAATGTTTCCCAAGTGGTAGCATTGGGATCCTTGTTGGCAGTGATTCCGAGTGGTAGCAATGGCTCCCTATTGGATAGAGGGTGGTAGCTTAGGCTCCCCTATGATGTCAATTATTCTTCTTTTAGATTTGAGATTGTTTAGCATATGAGTAGGGACAATCAAGTGATAAAAAATAATAAGAAAGAGATGAGTCGATATGAACAATGACAATACATGATGATGAGATTCTTGAGATTGGATATGATTCAATGACATGATGCAGGTGGAATTCTCCCTAATTGAGAGGGAGTGTTAAAATATAAAACTACAATCATATTCCACTTTGGATATCTCATTTGATGGAGATGATGATTGCATTGATTTCTTCTTTTCGAGAGGACCAAAATTGACCTAAAGATCACTCAAATCGGGTAAGGGAAAGTGTACTTATGAAGAAAATCCCAAATATGAAAATTTGGATAGGTCGTGCCTAAAGCAAATTGGACACCCTTGGAAGGTTATAAATACAAGTGACCTCTACCTCATTTTGACATAATCATGAGGCATTCTTATAGTCTCTTTCTTGGTTTTTTCTTGCAAAGCTCTCGGGCATGTCCATAGAAAATGGATTCGAACAAAGGAAAAATTGCAGGGTTCAAAGCTTGCATTTCTATTTTAGGGTTTTGGGCCTTAGTTGTAGGCACAAAATAGAGAAATATTGGCTACACTAACTCGTTGGATATCTCATCCATGCAACATAAGCCTTTCAATCGCACACACAACACATCCTCCATGCGACTGGTATATAGGGTTTCTGAGTCGCAGTTGTGGGATTTCCAAAGGATGATTTTCATTGCAGTCATTAGTTAACATGCTCAAGGGAGTGACTGGAACCTCTCAATTGCATGCATGACTTCTCCTCCACACAACTAGGACATAAATGTTGGTTTTTTAGTTTTCTGAAGTTTTCACTCATTGACCACAGGGTTCATCAGTTGACCGCAGACAATGATAGTTCATTATAGCATTTTGAATCATAGTCTTGAGTATAAGTATTTTTGGGTTCCTTTCATAGATGTTGTAGTTGTTTTTTCCAAATAGTTGTATGGATGAAGATATGGATAATTGTACTCTTTTTTTTTTAATCATTCAATGACAATCTAATAACAAGAAGAATTTGAAAGGGTTTTCCCCATAGTGTGTTTTTCCCTAGTCTCCAACCAATCCCAGTGTCTCTATGTCTGAATGCTTTTATTCTATTGTTCCTTTATGTTCCGCTACAGTGATAATTATGACATTTTTATTTATTCATAGTTTCATATGTTTCTGAATAATGACGTAATCCTAAATAATGTTATGGGTGAATTTAATGTGTTAATGAAGAAATGAATTTATCAAAGCAAAGAACAATATAGCCCTAAGAAAAATTAACAACAATTGTTGGAAATAATATTGAGAGGGGGGCTGAGTCAGTATTAGTTAGGTCAATAATCTTTTTCTTTTCATATTCAAATTTATATACGCTACTTCCATGTGGGCAACCAGTATGTACATGCAACTATGTTTAAGGAAACAAGCGTATATCTAGCAAACTAATGATTCAGTTAATTCATCATATGTTGATCTTTAGTATGTGCATCAGTACTTTATTAAACATTAAATAGTAACCATATGCAGTTAATTACAGAGTAAACCATCACGCATAAGCAACACACATGAACACCAAGATGTAAGGTGGAAACCGAATGTGGGTAAAAACCACCTGCTACTGTCGTCTCTGCCTTCTTGTAATAATAAGAAAATCTATTTACAACATTGTACTGTTGTAGGCTCATACCAATATGTAGGCTTCTACCTGCAGAAGGCTACAACCTTCTCTCATTCTCCAGCTTCTACTAGAAGGGAGCTACTGTAGGTTTTAACCCCGTCTAGAAATTACCTGCATACAAATTCTAAATCACAGGAAAAATAAAAATGCGAGAGCATAACACATAAAACACATATACACAGAGATTTCCCACTGGATCTCAAAACCAAGACTACCAGCTTGATTTTTCATTATGTTCCTTTCAATGTTACAATACATATTTATACATGTCGAAGCATCCAATACCATGGACCAAAAAAACCATCGCATCCAAAACCATGGACCGAAAACCATCGCGTCGAAAAAAAAAAACAAGTGTGAAAATCATGCACAAAATCATAGGTGGGTCCACCCAACCTAACATAGGGTCAAAAACAAAAATTTTCAGGGGCGCTGGCCTGGACCCCATAAAGTGGGGTTATGGGTACCCCTCAAACCCCCTGTTAACTATGTGGAAAGAATATAACACAACCCAACAATCTCCCACTTGTTGTTTTCTTTCCATAGGGGGCCACAGGAGAGCTTAGTCATTTTTCCAGCCCTAAAACGCCCATTGTTTCTGTACACCAAGAGAACTTCTCAGAGCTCACAGATTTTGTCAATGCATCTGCAGTATTCTTCAAAGTGTCCATCTTTACCAGCAACACCTTTTTGTCTTCTATCATATCCTCACAAAGTGATACTGAACATCAATGTGCTTTGTCTTTGAATGATAAGCAGGGTTCTTTGCCAAGAAAATTGCACTTTGGCTGTCACAGTCTATCCTTATAGCTCCCTGTACTAACCCCATACTTGAACACACACTCTGCAACCAAACTGCTTCCTTGCTTGCATGAGTGGCTGCCATGTATTCTGCCTCTGTAGTTGATAGTGCCACTACAGATTGTTTCTTACTCATCCAACTGATTGCACCTCCAAAATAGGTTAAAAACATACCCACTTGTAGATCTTCTCTGATCCAGATCTCCACCCCAGTCTGCATCAACAAAGCCACAGATATCCAACACTTTGTCCAATCCTGGTCTTCCTTGGTAGCACAAACCATAATCACTAGTGCCACACAAATACCTGAAAACCCGCTCCACTGCTGTCCAGTGCTCCTTCCCTGGTTTTGACATAAACCTGCTCAATACTCCCACTGCATGTGCAATGTCTGGTCTAGTACAGACCATGGCATACATCAAGCTACCGACTGCATTTGCATATGGAACATGAGACATGTCCTCTTCCTCTTCTTGTGTCTTGGGACACTGTTCAACAGATAACTTCACACCTACAGGAATAGGAACCTTCACTAGTTTACTATCCTGCATATTAAACCTCTGCAATATTGTCTCAACATCTTCCTCTGGTTTAACCAGAGCTTCCTCTTTGCCCGATCTCTTTTAATTTCCATGCCCAAAATATAGTTTGCAGCACCGAGATCTTTCATGTCGAATTTGGAGGACAATTGGGTCTTCAAATCCTGGATAATTTCTTTGTCATTTCCAACCAACAACATATCATCCACATACAAGACCAGATAAATAACATGGTCACCAATTAATTTAAAATACACACAATGATCTGCTTTGCTTCTGGTGAAGCCAAGTCCCCGTATAAATCTATCAAACTTCTGATACCACATCCTTGGTGACTGTTTTAACCCATACAGAGACTTCTTTAACTTGCATAATAGTTCTTTCTTACCCTTCACCGCAAAGCCTTCAGGTTGCTTCATGTAGATTTCCTCTTCCAAATCCCCGTGAAGAAATGTTGTCTTCACATCCATCTGTTCTACCTCAAAATCAAAAGCAGTAGCAACAGATAAAAGTAATCTAATAGAAGTTACCTTGGCAACAGGAGAAAAAATATCACCAAAATCAATTCCCAGCACCTGGGAATAACCTTTTGCTACCAACCGAGCTTTGTATTTCTCCACCTTCCTTCTGCATTTGTCTTCTTCTTGAACACCCATTTGCTGCCAATGGGTTTCCTTCCAGCCGGCAACTCCACCAGATCCCAAGCCTCATTTTTGTGTAAAGATGCCATTTCATCAACCATGGTCTCTTTCCAGAGTTTCCATCCTCTGAATCACTGCTTCCTTCACAGTTCGGGGATCATCATCAGTAACAGACAAAGAAAAGTTTGAACAGAAAGCAGATGGACTATACCTTTCTGGCTGCCTTCTTTCTCGAGCTGATCTTCTCAGAGCCGGAGTTTGTGGCTCTTCATCTTCTGATTCCTCCTCTGCTACAGAGTCTGATTCTTCCTCCTTTAGTTCAAACTCTATCTTCACAGGTTCCTTTGGTTGGACTTCATGTTTAATAACATCTTTCACCTCTCTGAACACCACATCTCGACTGTACACAACCTTCCTTGTTACTGGGGTCCAAAGCTTATAACCCTTTAAACCATCCTTATACCCAATAAAGATGCACTTTTCAGATTTACTATCCAACTTGGTTCGTTTCTCCTTTTGGAACATGTACATATGCATCACATCCAAATACCCTCAGATGTGAAAGAGAGGGTTTCTTACCAGTCCATACTTCTTGTGGAGTCTTATCCTCCAACGTTGATGAAGGTGACCTGTTGACCAACTAACATGCAGTATCCACCGCCTCTGCCCAGAATTCCTGTCCTAACCC